>BLKR01010100.1:0-69733 GCA_011170035.1 Teleogryllus occipitalis
ATTTTCACAAACACCGCTGACTTTACCACTGCCTTGACATCTATTCTGCATCTGACATTCACATTACCATTAGAACGTTAGGCAAAATCTTAGTTTTGTAAAAGTGTGCAGTTGCTCCGAATATTTGGTTTTGCTACAATTGTATTAACCAAAGCGGGGAAAAATTAAGGATAGTCAAACGAAGAAAAAATAATTGCTCATTAACAATAAAAAGACAAATAGCCTTATATTTTATGAAAGGTAATTTATAAAAAAGAGTCTGCTTCACAATACGACGTTTCGCGCGTAGGTTTCACTCATCATCAGGTGTTACATACATAAATTAATTACTAGACATGTTTTCATCGGAAAGTTAAAATGACAAACTTTTTAAAAGATTTTGACAAATGATAATATCATAATCTCTAAAGGGAAAAGTTACCATTATAAAAGCAATCATCCTCACTGTACGGAGAGGCAAGTCTAGATGCAAAGGGACAACTAATGTAAAAACTAGATTATTATTTTTATTTATTTATTTTACATCAAAAACAGTTAAAAACTGTGTGTGACGTGCTATGAAGAGAAGTGAATTCTGTGCACGTTTTCAAAACTCTGTGAACCCTACTCTAAGCCATATACTGCATGAATTTTGAATACAGAAAGAAAATGAGGGATTTTGCAAGGATTGTTAACAAAACATTCACCCCAATGAAATAAAATCTGTTTTCAAGGGCGAATCAATGAATTTGGGCTCTTATCCATCATGTCCTTCGTCAAGGAATAATACTTCCTGCCGCGACAACATGCAGAACGATAATTTGAATAACTGTATTTCCCACTGAATTCTAGAAGACGTGCACAGATAATGAAGTTACATTTATGTCCAGAAGCAAAACAAGGGGCCATCTCAGCATTTTCTCAATGGATCAGAGAAACTGGGCAAAAAAATCTTATGTAGATGGGTATTTTGGATACATAACAACGAAAGCCAGAAAAAAACGAGAGATGGAAGTGGGAACATAGATCTAAATATTAAACCAAAAAAATGTAAAAGCAAAACAGAAAAAAATCATAAAATATATACGTATGCATCAAAATATAAGAATATTTGTGTTTATATTGTTAATGTCATAAAACATTCAGGTCAATTTAAGATTTAAGTGGTTAAAAACACGATTGCACATGTTTAACTTTCAAATTTCTTCTTTTTTCGTGCAAGTACACGGAAGTCTCCGCTGCCCAAACTGCCGCCTCCTTCGCCCTCCCTGCAGCCACGGCGCCTCGCGGGCCTCTCACAGCACCCAGCATAAAACGCGGCGCGCGAAATTGTGGCGGCAGGCGGTGGCGGGGCGGTGCGTTGCGGCGCGTGGTGGCGGGGGACGGGTTAATCTGGATCGGCGATAGACGGCCATCCGCGCCGACGAAAGAACAGCCCGGAGGAGGAAGATGGGCCGCGCGGGAGAGCGGACGAGGAAGTGGCCAAACTCCTTCGCGCGAGATGAGCCGGCGCGGGGGCGACGGCCGGGGAGAGGAAGGCTGGCGAAACAACGGCCTCTACAGCCCTCGCCCGCAACCGCTTGCGCTGCTCTTCTGCCCGGGCGCCGCCGCGTCACAGCTGCTCCTCCCGGCTCTGCGGGTGCCGTCGTACACAGCGCTCGCTCTGCCTTCTTACTGACTCCGTTCAATGATTAATTGATAATTTGATTTTTTTCGTGTTTCCGCGTCAACTGTTTTGGTCATTACTCCCGTCAGTATAGTGCATGTTTTTCTCTCTCGGGAGATGGCGGTGATCTTCTCCCGCTGGATGGCGAGATCCAGTGCCGACCTACCGTCGGCTAGTGGGGTTTCCCCCTAACCAGGACTCTCCCATCAGCGGAGCACCGCCCCAGTCGGGACGAGCTCTAAACTTCCGACCGGACTCCCGGAATATGTGGTAGTGTAGTGCATGTTACTGTAAGTGTGTGTGTAAGGGGAGAGGATAGCACAAGGAAGAGGAAGGACTGATCGCGCGCGGTTCGTGGCCCGTTTGCTAGGGTACTGCTCCGGCATTCGCCTGGTGTTGATCGGAGAAACGACGGAAAACTACCGATCAGAGCAGCCGGCCGCTAGAATTCTCCTCCAGACAGCGACTGAATTCGACCTAGCTGAAAAGCTAGTGTCGAAAATCCTGCCGCCGTCAGGACTCGAACCTAGGACCTCCCGGTCAGAGTTGCTACAGTGACATCAGTTGATGCACTGAGCGGCTCGGTTCAAGATCGTCCCACTACGCCGCAGAGCAGTCACTACTTTTGTTAAGGTCGCTTTTCAACTACTAGTCATACGGCGACCACTGACATTACCATTGGTTTTTGAACTTTGGAGATAACGGTAAAGGAACTTGCATACTGTATACGGACACACACAATCATCCATGTCCCAGGCGGGATTTCAACCCGCGATCCCTCAGGCACAAAGTAGCCACCACCCTTGAACCTTAGCGACCTCGGCTATCCAGACCGGCTGTGCTACTTCTTTGTCACTGTCGCTGTACCTTAAACTGCCGACAGTTGTTAAGGAGTTTAAGCACATTTTAACTTCACCTTACGCAAGTTACGAATCACGTGACTGACTTTCGAACTGTAACGATGAGCCTTACGCAAAGGGTACGACCTTATGCTTTTGCGCAAGGATGACAGGAGAACCTTTCATTTAATTAGGGTGTTTTAGCACAACGTACGTGTACCAGCGTCTAGCGACGTTAAAGAAAATTAATACAACGCTCTGTTTTCCCCTGGATACTGCATTGACAACACCTACAGAAGTGTATTCGTTAAATGCTATGAACTGTTTTAATTCTGTTAAATACCAGACGTCTACAAAATAAATAAAAATATTAATACAAATTACTAAAAACATAAGTAATTCCTCACTTAATCGTATCTCACATGTAAATATCAGAGATATTTTCAGTACTTGTTTCTTGTAATGAGCTGAGGTGGAGACGAGATTTCATTGCGCCATCCGTGCCAAAAGATCTCTGTTCGCAGCTACTTTAATGGTACATCAATGCTGTAGTATTTCAGAGATGTCATTAAATCTGCTAGACGTACTCAGATGCATCTGTTCATAATTCAAGAGGAAGAAATTACGACTTTGATCTTTTAGCCAAGGTGAATACTATGTCTCTCAGTTTAAATATTTCTCTCGCTCAATAATTTGACATTATATACGTGAAATACCAGGGTAAAGAGTGTGGAAGGTCTAAGAGATCCAAACTCACCAGTTGTTTTTTTAAGTTTTCACCATAATCATTTAGTATTTTTTAACAAAACAAAATACTACTGTGCAAACAAAATTTGACAATAAAATAACACTTTTGCCTTCATACAAATTATTAGACCGTTTAACCCCTCGTGTGATTAAAAATTCTAAGTATTTATAGTTTGAAATGCCATTTGAGACAAGGTCAAAATATGTTATTGAATTTTATAGTCCATATAATTGTTATTTTAGGTTATTAATACTTGTGGAAACAATACCCATACCGATGGCCACAAATTACAAAGAACATTTATAGAGAACTGTAAAATATTGTAGTCTTAAGAGATGCGTTGTTACAATATTCAAGATTGTTCATGAATTTATGTATATATATGAATTATATACAAAATGTCTTAGTGAAGTATATGCAAAGAATGCTAAGAATAAATTTGATTTTTTAAATTTATACGTGTTAAAATCCAATGAATGTCATTTCCTACAATAAATTAAGTATAGTTCGCGTTCGTTGAATGTTAATTTCTAATATCTACAAATCTTTCTACGTGACGTCGCAATGCACAGTTTGAAATCCTTATTGAATGTTCATTTTTATTGTCCTTATTTCTAGTGTGTGCCATGATTGATTTAGTACATGTAATAGTAGTAGCTTGAACAAAATAGTTTACATAATATTACTGCATTATATTGGGGATAAAGAAAAATATTTACAATTGTGTAATTTTCTAATATTCAGCGCATTTGCATGCAGATTATTTTTTTTGTTGTGCTACTTTATTTGAGAACCTTATGTCATGGCAGATTTACTTTTCATCGAATATGCGATTTAGATGTAATTATTGCCTTGGTTACTGGAACAAATTCCATGTAATTGTGATTCATCCGCTTCACAACGGAAATTAACGTTATTTTCCAATACTTTTTGAGGGTGATTTTGATTACTTTTCCCTACCTAATAGGTTCTAATTTTATTCCAATTTCTGAATTATAATTAAAATTTCTTCATTTTTTCGCAACATTTTTATCAGTAACTTTTATTTTCCTTCAACCACAAGGCATTCCCCACCCTGATCATGGTACTGTTACACCCTTTTCTTTGTAAAGACAATTATGCCATAATTACTAGAAGCACATGGTTCTTATGTTTCTTATGCACCAAAAGTACATTTTCTTTCGTAAGTCTCTATTATTTACCGGCAAATTTTGTAAGTTTGGTTTCCATCTCTATGCCGCCTCGACCAATATTTCATGCTACCATTTCCATCGTCGAGATTTCCTCTTCAGCTCAAGTGCTCGTCGAGATGGAATCTCGGTCTTTGTTATTCAGGGTGAAAAGACAGGTCGCGAAAAGATGAAAGGGAAACACAAACAGATAGGTTTCTGGGGACATGATCATTTCAAAACGTTGTCCATACCAAGAGGGTAATATTATGAATGGCCGAAACGAATAGGCTTCGCGATTCTCGAACAAGCGCAGAAATTGACAATTCGCTTGTGGGTTTGTGCGGTGAGTTGGGAGCCAGAAAGGCAGATGAAAAAAGGTAATTAACAGAGGTCAGAGGACAGTTTCGATGCAACATTTTCCGCGTGCTTGGTACTTTTAGGTGAGTCTCCACAAAACGTTACATATTTAACACAGGTAAAGGAATATTTTTGTGGAAAAGAAATAGCTGGCGTCTATAACAGCATATTCAATTTGGTTTTGGTAACTATTGGAAAATTAAATATTCTTAATTCTAAAAGTCATGAAGCTTACTCAGTTCCATTGGAATTAATCCAACTGGTATTTCTTTTTCATTACTTTTCCAATTCTAAGAAAATCATTCTGTTTCACAGCAATGAAAATGCTACTGAATGGTGGTTGTTATTTGGTTGCGACTGTCCTTTGCCACACGATTTTAGTACAACAACGTGCAGCTCAAGTTTAATCAATTTAACTACGAAGAAATATTAGTGAATAGTAATATACTGCTGTAACGTGTTACATAAGCAAAAAAAATGAAAATTAAATTTGATTTCACGTGTAATACATCATAAATTAACTGTCAATTAATCATCTAAATAGCTCTTGTATTCTTGAAATTGGCTTTTAGACAATTCAGTCGAAAGCAACCATTATTTTTTTCTCGATCGTTAACACAATATATCTAACGTTTCACCACACAATTGATACAAAGGCCAGCTGAGTTAACTAAGACCAGACGTTACATTTCTCTGCGGAGTCTCTGAACGGGAGGTTCTAGAGTTTGAGTCCCGACGGTCGCTCTCTGGAGAAGAATTCTGCAGCCGACTGCTATGATAGGTACTTTTACATAGTTTCTTCGATCACTACCAGGCGAGTACCGGAGAAGTACCTTAACAAATGAGTCACGGACTGCGCAAAAACCTTTTTTTGTTATTTAAGGTCGCATCAACATCAAGGTCATTAGCGACCACTATTGGAGTTAACTATGAAGATGAAACGAAATGGTGATGATAAGGAGTGAAAGGACGAACACAAATACAACCATGCCCGAGGCGGGACTCAAACCCGCGACCCTTCGGTCCGAGATCACTACCTTAATACAAAGATCTCGAATGAATTACAGAATAATATGTTGGACGGAATGGTTTACCTGGTAAAAGATTGACCGAAACATTTTTATTCGTGTAATAAGCCAAAGTTATTTCTCTCAATACTTCTGATAGAGGCATTTTATGATTTTGTAAGCTGGCCAAGATTGGCCATAGAGATGAAATATTTTATCTCCAAATCTGTACATACAGATAGATGTGTAGATGTGATATCAGAGTTATTCCTGAAAGAAAATAACACTTTTTCTTCTTCATCAGTCTTCAATTGACTTAATGTCATTAGGAAATACTTCATAAATATTTTTATGGCAAATTCCATTAGTAAAATCACCTATACAACACTAAAAATCGATTTTGATAAACGGTCACACAACTGTGAACAAAGACACAGAAACACGTTTTGATGAAAAGGGAAAGCAACATTGAAGCCACAAATTCATAGACGATTCAAAAGCCTGTGCGATTTCGAAATCGTGTTAATCCTCCACCCATCGCGTTGGTTCAGTTAGATTCACGAACCTTAGGTTGTTGATATTCTAAGAAATGATACGGGGCGTCTAGTTTGGCAGTAGCATCGACAGTACCCTCTTTAACTGCACTGACCCAGAGGCTTATCTAGGTATTTAGGCGCCCGTACAAGCGTAGCATTTGCGCCCATGTCTAGCATATATTTTGCGCCTATCAGGATACATCAAATTAGGGTTTTTATTACGAGTTTTAGTGGGTATACTCTAAATAGCACCACTAGTATGTGGGGCTCATGGCGCGTGCCATGTTTGTCTCTGCACTGACACAATATTAGCTGGTTCTCTTACATTGTTGTTAACTCAATCCCGTAATTTTCACATAAGGAGTACTGTGCAATCGTCCGTATCTCTGAACGAATGTTCAGAAATATTAAGCAGAGTGGCAAATTTAAACGCCAAGAAACAACAACAACAACAACAACAACAACAAAACGCTGAATTTATTTATTTGTTATCTTTTATAAACTTAACTTATATTATTCAGTGCAGATTTTAACGTCAAAATGAACATATTTTCAATTACAAACGCAATGTCAAGATGTAAGTTTGTTTTAAAGTAAAGTAATATTCAAAATACATTTGGCAAATTTTATGTTTATTAATAATAAAGTAAAATTAATTATTTTAATTTAAAATTTTAATATTATTTTCATATAAGATTTTAGTTTAAAAAAAACATCAAAATAATATGATTACTACTTGTCAAAACGTATCCTCAATGTGAAAATGAAGCCTGTTTTTGCGAAAGCTTGCAATTTAAAAACAAAAACTTTGAGTTAAATCTAAAAGTTGAAATTTTTACTGACGTTTGGTATTATAGTGATCTAGCATGTGTGCAATTTTCAGATTTTTATCTGTTAAATGTCTACAAACGCGACAAATGGCGCACGGCGTAAAACAAAAATGGTCGCCATTCGTAAAGCAGATACAATAAAAATTAATCAAAGGTGTTTTTGAAGAGCCTAAACATAACGAAATATATGTACAAAATATGATTTTTTTTAAGATGGTCGAGCGACAAATTTATTAATTTCTGGACCACTTAAAATGGATTAACCCCTTAGCGATTTCGGCCACCGGGCCGAGGTAAGAAATTTACTTTCTCTTTCTTGTCCTATTCTCTGTCCTTACGAAGACAGCCTGACATAAAAGTGCACTTCACTATTACATTAATCGGGAAATCATTCGAAACTTAAGAACCCATCCCGGCAGGCAATGCGCAAGAGGGAAGATACGTGGCGAGTAAATCCCGCAATTTGACGTATAGATTGGCGTCGGACCTCACAATTCAGTAGCGAAGAAATCTCGCCACCAGGAATAAAACATTCATTATACTAACGGGTCTAAGGACCATATCCGGTGACGTGTCACGAAACATCAATCAATCAATCATTAGAAATAACATATTGTAACGTGCAACATAAGATAAATTTTGCATTCTGTTTTTATATCCAGGTTAAATAATACAAAAAGTGTTGACATTTTTCAAAACACATGAATGCACTGCTTAAAATATTTATGATAGTAAACTCCTAGAACAACGTAGTAATATAATGAAAATAAGTATAATGAAAATAACTACGTCTGGGTGAAAATGTCTTTCAATATCTCGAAGATGGAAAATGCAATATTCTAAATACGACTGTCACTTTAAAACTGCTTCAGCGTTATAGATTTAGAAAAATATGTAACAAATCATCCAAAGCAAATGTGTATATTTGAACCGACTACTATTTTAACTTTATTATAATTCTTTAATACCATTAGTCGAACAGGTTCTTTCAGTCTGGATGACTTTTTACAGTTAACCAATTCCTTGGAATTTTAATATAATAGACGGAATCTTTGTAAACATCTTCGGGTACTATCTGAATTTGAATTTACCTACATTTCGTAACATATTATATTATAAAATAGATTCTAAACATAAAAGTAATTAATCCAATAACAATTTACGAAAGTAAATAGAAAGAAATTATTCTGATATCTTAGCAGATATTGAATTGTCGATTTAATTATTTGAGATGTTAAAACGCAGACCAAATAAGTACACGTATATTACAAAAAGCTGGTAAAATTTTAAAAACATTTTAAAATACATTACTTCGCCGTTTCCTCTGAATAATACTTATTCAGAGTTCATACGTTAAAGATTAATAATATGAAGAAACAAGTGCTGAAAATACTCAAAAAAGAAAACATACGCTTTGTAATTTACCGTCAGTAATAATACATGTAACTGGGATATTTACGGAAATTTTTAATGCGCCAGTGGTATTAAGTAAAACTTTTCCTGCTACTTCACAACTACTGATAAGATAATACAGTGGTTTAGGCCCTAGCTAGAATCCCAGACAGACGGATAGGCAAACGTTTTGCCGTCATTTGATTTTCCAGCATTAAGGACCCCACAAAACATGAATTCTGATTACACAAACTATTAAAGTAATTTTCTATAAGTAGGAGCTATCAGTAGAAATAATAACAACAAGAATAATATGATAGAAAAGCGTTTTTTTATATACCGTCCTGATATGGCCACGCCAGATGTATTATTAAACACTACTGGTGCTATGTTTATGAGTGAAACTGTCGCTTGAAGTGAGTAAATCGCCTGAATAAGCCCTGTCAAACGAAACTGATATTTTTGGTAATTTAAAAATGCTCCATGTAGATTACATCAAATGGAGATATTTCATGTTGCCACATTGTTAATGTTACCTTAATTATACCACAGACGAAACACTGAAAGTAAATAAAGAGCGTTCACCACCGTTCATTGAATATCATTTATTAAACTTAATTTAATCAAGGTAATAATGGCACAATTAATGCTGTTTTAATGAAGAACTATTGATGCAGATATCCAATATTGTGAGAGGAAATTGAAAAATGCTATGAATTGTATGATTAACATCAAGGTTTTGCCGAGAAAAGGATATTGTTTTATTTTGTGAAGATAATTCTAAAATAACTGCCAACAATTTATCTCATAATGATATAACACAAACCCCAAATGAATTCTTGTAAAAACTATATAAAAATGCCTGAGAATCAAATATCTTTCTTTCGTTGGTCTCAATTTATAAATGAGTTTCGGTAACATGCTAGGTTTCAATTATTGACGTATTTTATATGTTAATTTTGTAGCAGAAAAAATACACAGGTAGAAAGAATGTACCATTTTGTGGAGTAGTAGATGCACTGAAAATGAATACGAATTAAGAAAGTAAACTACGCAATTCGGAGGCTGTCTGTAATTGTTTTTGTGACGTTTCTACTACCAAAAACAAAATGCGTCAGAACGTCATCATTTAGTCACCTTAGACCACAACATAAAAATATATTTTTTGTAATAAGGGACAACTTAGGACCAGGGTACAACTTAGGTAAGTGGTATATGTTTGAACTTTCCTCCCTCTTAATTTTGTTTGACTAGTATAAATAAATGTTTAGTAAGATTTTATTGAATGTCCTTTGATATGGAACGACTTATATCACGTGCACTTTAATACAATCATAATTTATTTAATCAGCGGTCAAATAATGAAATAAATTCATCTATTATGGAATTTATTAAGATGTTATATTTTGATAATGCCGACACGCGATTATAATATTGTCTTTTCTTATGAAGTAAGACGAGAAAGTAAAATGTGTTATATATGATTCATTGAATTCATTACGTTTAAAATTAACAATCTCTGGGCCAACATTAGAAAAAGTAATTGACATTTGATTAATAATAAAAGCGAAAATGGGTTAACTATAGCCTCACATAAATGGTCCTTTAACCCATTTTAGGTTTACATTTGGCCAGTGACTTTGTTGTTTCTTGTTTTTTATTTCTGAAGTGGTGTATTAAATTAAATTAAATTTCAAAATATGCTCTAAATACATCCTCACTAATGGAATTACATCTTATATTTTTTTTAAAATATCAGAGTAAAACGACTTCGTTCTTAAAGTCACGCTCTTCTAAAATCTTTATCAAATATATTTTCATAATATTTAGTATTTTATATATTTACAAGATCCTACTTAAGTAAACTAATTAAATTATTGTCATTAGTGAATTATGAAGAGTGAGATGTAATGAAATTAATAAATTAAAAGACTTTATAAAATTTTATGGGCGTTACAATTTTTGTGTACGATTACTGAGAAGAAATTTTCTATATCGAATGCTACACCGACCCATTTTATATTGAAAGATTCTGTGTGACTTGAATAGAAACGATGTACGCTACATCACGAATAAATTTAGCATTTCCTTAAACGAATTTATAAAGCTCAAGTGACACCACTATGGTGTTCGACGTTGGTAGAATAGATAGCTTATTCGGTCGACCTGTCAGTAACTAATTTTCCTCATTATCATTCTCTCTTGTGAACATATTACATGCCTTGAGTTTTATTGTTTATTCATGTAACATGTATAGAAATATAATTGAATTTACAATTGATAAAAAAAATGAAAATAAATGAAATCTTTGTGTAATGAAAAATTTACTACTGTAAATTTTTGGTACGTTTTCCAGATTGTTTCTACATTTGTTTCACTTCAGATCGGATTATTCGCACTCCTCTTCTATTCTTCGTCAACGAAATTAGTTTTTCCACAGAAATGTTTATTACTCAGACAAAATCATTTTTATTTTCATTCCAATTAGAATAAATTTTTCCTTCTACAACATCTCTTAACCTTTACATTTGTGTAGAAAACGTTACGTTCCGCTTTGCCTCTCAACTCTACTATTTACTATCGTTTTCTCATAATCACCTCCGACGTCGCAAAGCTTTATACATTGCCACCACAATCATTTATGAGCACAGTAGTTTGTAATTTGCTACTGCACCTAGGCAACACATTTCCACCCTGGTTTTACTGTGGTTTATTCTGCCAGTTGTTCGCTGTTCTCCTTCCGATTCACATTCATAATCTCTCTTGCTGTTCCACAGTTTTTGCCTTTCTGGTGAGTAGGCAATGCCCCAGCCTTTCACAACGTTTTACAGTAGTATCCTTACAACACTACCATGTTCTTCACGTTTCGTTCTGCTGTTCGGAGCTTTCGTAAGTTGGCCATTCTCGTCTTAAGCGCCCCCTCATCGCCGCTGTTCTGCTCCTCTTCGCAGTTGGTTCTCCGTCTCCTCGCGGGGCCGCCGCCGCGGGGCGCGCCGGCCGAACAGACGATGCGCCGGCATACGCTCTGAGTTGCAATTTCATTTCGCGTCGGAGACAATCCAGGGAAGGAAGCGGGAGGTGGCGGCGGCCCACGGGGTCGGCGCTCGACTCCTCGCTGGGGTCCCAAGGCACGAGGCCCGCTGCTTGAGGCCTGGAGACTGAAGAGGCGATGGTCACGCCTCCCACATCCGGTTGATTTGTGTGTCCGGGCGCGACAACTGCTAATGTCATTATTCCCGTGAGTGTAGTGCAAGTTTTATTGCAAAAAGTGGCGGTGATATTCAACAGCTGGGTGGCGAAATCCGGCGCTGACCTACACGACGGCTTGTGGAGTTTTCCCCAACCAGGTATCTCACCGGCTGGGGCACCGCACCGCACCAGTTGGAACGAACCCTAAGCTCCCGAACGGTCTCCCGGCATGTGTGGTAGTATAATGTGCGTGTGTGTGTGTGTGTGTAAGGGATATGGATAAGACAGAGAAGAGGAACGAAAGATCGCGCGCGGTCCGTTGTCTTTTTGTTAGGGCACTGGATTCGCACTGGCATTCGCGTGGTGTTAATCGAAGAAACGACGGAAAACTACCATCAGAAGAGCCGGCCGCTAGAATTCTTCTCCAGACAGCGACTGAATTTTACCTAGCTATCTAACTAATGTCGAAAATTCTCACTTTTGTTAAGCGCCGAAGAGAAGTAGTGAGAGAGAGTACTGATTCTGGGTGCGACTATTAATCATCAGTCCCATAGTTTAGCATATGTTATATCCCGCGAGGTGGCGGTTTTCCTTTGCCGCTGGAACGCGAGATCCGTTACCGACCCACACGTCGGCTTGCAATAGTTTCTCTTCCAGGTATCACCCGGATATACAGCGTCCCAGTCGGGAGAAGCTCTAAGCTTCTTACTGGTGTTCCAACATATGAAAAAATGCAGAGCATGTGTGCATGTAAGAACTGAAAATAAAAAGGATGACGAAGGAAAGATTGCGCACCACCGGGTCCATGAACCTTTTCTTAGAGTACTACTCCGGCATTCGACTAGAATAATTGTAAGAAACCATGAAAAAAATACCAATCATAGTATTAAATTCTTAGAATTCTCCCACATACAGAGGCTGAATGCGATTGTATCTAGTGTCGAAAACGTACCAACGTAGGGACACAACCCTCAAACTTCCTGGTCAATGCTGCAAGAACAACTGTGTTTCTTATGAGCTATCGTAGCCGGTGGAAGCCCGGTGAGGTCGAGTTGACTGGTAGCGTGAAAGGGACCGGGGGCGGTTCCGGGGGCGCCACAGGGAGCGGTCGCGGAGGCGGGGATGTGGTCGGGGCGGGGTAGGCTCGCTCACTCGGCGGCAGTGTTCAAACCGGCCGCAGGTTGGCGAGAGAGGAAGGGAGACAGTGAGAACAAAGTTTACCCGTTTCGCGACGGCGAGGAGAGACGTGCAGCTGCTGACGAAACGCGAGGAGACGGTCGAGCGGCGGGTCTGAAGAGAGTGCAGCGCGGGTGGGGCGGGAGCTGATGCGGGAGCGGGAGCGGGTGCAGAGAGAGTGGATAACACCGTTGCGCCCGGCTAAATGCCTGCACAAAGGTTGCGCGCCGGAGGAACAAACAAAACATATTAACAGAATAACGCAGCGGTAACATTTGTTAGGAGGCCGAGCTTACGCCCGTTTGCGTCGTCTTGCGCGCCGCCTCTGAATGTTTCTCGGTCTTTGTGAGTCTTCTCGCCAGGGGCCTGGGACGCGGACGGGCGGAAATTCAGCGCCCCCGAAATGGGGAGGAGTGCCCGCCACACCCACGCCGTCGACCTCGTCCTCCTTCCCCTCCTCTTCGTCCTCCGTCCCACCCCCACTCGCCATCCTCCTTCAGAGTGCGGCCACGCCCCCTCTAGGGACGCGCCTTCACGCGGCGTCTCGACCGAAATCTAAGAGCGCGGGACCTCCTTAAAGTTAAAAGAGCAAATGTGGGTAGCGCAGTACTAGCCGAAATTAAATCCGGAGAAATTATGAGAAGCAGCGTATTATGGCTACTTCCCGTACGATACACGAAAAGGGACAAAAAAGTTTGAATGTTGCCGTACGCCGTGCCTTAAATGAAAATGCTTTGCATAAAAATGCAATCAACGCGCATGATATTTAAGCATCTTCTTTATTACTAGATTTCTACTCGTCAGCGTACCGGTCCCCCAACGAAGAAAAAAGCTAGTTCCAGATTACATTGGGTTGAGGAAGAGGGCAGACGCTAAATAAAAGTGGGGGTACGGAGTTCCTGGGGTAGGTATTATACAATGGAAGATAATTGAAGGACACCCTGGATGACAACCGGTTAGTGAATTCAGTAGCGTACTGTGGCAATGAGCTTGTGTTCTTCTGCCCGCAGTTTCATGTGAATTGTTCATGTTGCGTTTAAGTTACAAGATTTTTGGTAGCGAACGAAATAGCTAAAAAAAATTAAATTCGACGAAGTCTTTTACGTTTACAAATGTAATGTATTGTGACCATCCGTTTTGCCGAGGTCTCGGAAAACGGAGCACATCAATATTCAAGAATAAGATAAGCTGTTTGAACGCGCGCCAACGCGCATGAATACAATCCGAAAATGGAAACTACGAACTATATCCGTAAGAGAGCGTCTAGGTAGAGTATGCGACACCGAGAGTCGGGAGAAAGAAAGCTTTCTTTTCTGAAGTAACAGCTGGAGAGTGAGGACCTACCGATCACGAGAAGGCGGCACCTCGTACTGCTACGGACTTCAGGACTGCATCTACGATAAAACTCTTCAAGACATTCGAGGAGGTAATTATCATATTACAATGCATTAAAACAATTCATCAGGAAAAGGATGAAAGTATAAGTGACGCATTTAAAATCTTTGTAAGAGAGAGGAGTGTGAATAGCATGAAACTAACGAGGCCATTCATTTCTTTTCTTTGCAGTTTTTTTATTTTTATATTTATTCTTCTTATACAATAGACTCAGTTGTCGTATTGTAGATTCTTTTAAATATGGAATTAAAAGCTAGTTACATTCTATAAAAGAATACGAAAAGAGTATCAACGGAAAACGAGACGGAGGCCACATCGTGGGTTGAACAACGGTACTGGAAAGGGGCGACCGTGCGGTTCTGCAGAGGGGCGGCTTTGCTCCCGACCGAGCTGCAAGGACAAGGACATCGAGCGATTGGAAGAGTCGACGCCGCAGATTTCTCTACGCCGTGAGAAGACACAGTAAGGTCGTGCCAACTTGAACAATTTGTAGATATTAGAAGGAATAATTTGTTTCGGAAAGAAAGTATTAGTACAGGTTCTTTATACCGATATTCTGTGAAAAATAGAATCAATCTTTTCTTTCAAGAAAAACTTAGCTAATTGTAAAGTTGCAACTAGGAAATTTACGACTGGAATGATTAGGCAAAGTTTTAAGTATTCTTTGAAATTGATTTAAATGAGAGAAAGGAAACAGTGTAGTTAATTATTAAGAGTGTAAGTTGTTTTCTTTTTTTTCAGCAAGACAAAATTCTTGTATATGTAAAGTGTTTTATGTTTATTTACTGTAACAGCAATTTAATTAGAATATACTTAAGTAAGTGGAAAGTGATTCGACTTGAGTTTCTGTGTAAGTGCATTCAATCCACAACGGCCCACATGACCCTGATCCCCGCTATTCTAATTGTATTTTTTTATTTTGCGCCCACCTTGAAAACCCATTCTGAGCTAGCCGGCAGAGGGGTGGGTCGCAGTATATGAAAAACTTAAAAGAAAGACGTGTCCCTGAAAAGGTTTCCACTATAAAATGAGTACTAAAATTTTAATTTTCAAGCTGAAGTTATTAAGGTAATTCAGTTAGAACTTTCAATATATTTCTGGAGCATCAAAACATTAATCAGCACTTACAAAATGTCTCCCATTAATATACTAGTAACCGGAATCAATTGAAACCCTAAATTCTTGCATCTAAACAGTACACGTCCATCTTATGACGAATCATGAGTTATGGACATGAATGGAATTGTCCCATCGTAAGCTTCCCCTTGGCATTCAGAAGAAAAGGAAATTTTCAGTTTTGAATGTGATTCTCTCGATAGTAGAAAAATCATTGTAATATCATTAGTAGATTTAACAATATAAAAAACTTTTAGCATAAAATTAAGATAAGTGCATTTGCGCTATTTGGCAATGGTCTCTAATAACAATAAAAAGAGATAACAGCTGTCAAAGATATAAAAGGTCTTTTAAAGATATTCGTAATGGCTACCGCCATCCAGATATTGTTTCTGAATGAAGAGAGCGTCAATTTTGTGATCCAGTATTCCGGCGAAAACAGCACTAATGATTGATGTGACAGCGCAGGACTAAGACATACGACATTCAAATCTGACCAAAAGCTCGAGAGAGCAGTATTTGCCAACGTGTGCATTACAAATATGATTGATGTACAATCCGTGCAGTAACTATCTGACAAGCAGAACCAACACTACAACGATAAAAATTAATTTCTTCTGAAGGCGAAAATTATAAGCAGAGAAACGTCAGTATTAATTACATAGGAAGAATTACTAAAGCAACATAATTTTTATGTTTTTAATGGTGATGCATAATACAAATTAATAATATGTTAGAGATGAAAATGTCTTCAAAGTAATGAAAGGTTAATGAAAGACCTTCCTGTTATAATAAATATTAGAGAATCGTCTGAGATATGAGCAGTATTATAATATGACAAATATTATTTAAAATAAGAATTTGCCGCAGATCGGCATCACAAGAGTATGTTTGACTAAATCATATGCAAAACGCTACAGAAAAGGCATAGTTATGTAAAGTGTCACAATATAAAAAGATTACAAGATTATTATTATTATTATTACTATTATTATTATTATTACTATTATTACTATTATTATTACAAGAAAAAGATTACAATAAGAAAAGATTACAATCACGTGATATCAGTGTAAGCAAAGTTAATTGCCTTCCGCATTATTCCATAAATTAGATTTTCCACTACATTTGGGCTCCGATAATTCTCTAGGAATTACCACAATTTACACAGAACTGGAATTTTGAAATCAAAAAGCTTGTCAAAATTACGAATTACAATTTTCATTTTATTTGTTATATTTATATTATTTTTCTTTCAGTAAACTTACGTTCATAAAAGAATAATAACGGAAGTGATACGTTTTTACATATTTCGACCATAGTGTACACAGGTATCAATAGGAGAAACCACGGAAAACTACCGATCAAAGAAGTTGACCGCTAGAATTTTCCTGCAGAGAGCGGCTCTAGAATTCTCCTACAGACAGCTGCTGAATTTGTCCTAGCTCTCTACCTAGTGTCGGAAATCCTGCCACGGTTCGGTCTTGAATTCTAGGTTCTCTCAGTCAGAGGCACTTCAGCGACATAAGGTGATGCCAGAAGCCACCTCATTCTGTCTGTTTTCTAAATTTCTTATGCGCATCCAATTACTTCTTTAGTGATCACCGATGAAACGGGTACATCACGCCTTACCGAGTTTTTGTGATGAGGGTCTTTGCTAAAAAAAATCCATTTCGAATGTTGCCGCCACATTAGATGTAGTCGGAAAGGAAGGAATCGGAAAGTATACCTAGCCGTCCCTATGTCAACAGATATATTGTAACATGCTATGTCACTGCCTAAATATGTAGAAAGTTCCGGACACGCCTTCCCATGCCAATATTGTTAGGAACGCCTCCGTGATTGCTGCCCTTGGCTGCGTCTCCACAGCATCCGCGCCTCTTTTTTTAATATTTATTCTTAAATTCTGTTTACATAGCTAACGTATGGCCTAGGTTATAAACTAGATACTTACCAACTAATCTAAATCTACTTTGTCTTACATCCTGACTTAATTTAACAACGAACATTATGTACATTATTTACAGTAAGCAGTACATACACATATAACACAAAAGCATACGCTTGGTTGTAAAGAAAGAACTTGTCATTCTAGATAATCTGGAAAAGCATCAAGACTGAATAACTCTCCTTCTATTCGCTAGTTCAGAATCTACCTGGTACACAGGAATTTCTTTTCATTAATACTTTGATTATTTAGTGTTACCGGTAGTGTCAAAAACAATAATCACTTGTCCCGTAAACGTAGAGCATGTTATATTTTGGAAGTTGTTGGTTGTCCTACCTCGCTTAAATATGATATTCGGCGCCGACCTACATATACGCTTGAGGAAGATTTCACGCCCTCCCCATGTACGTCTCCCTGCGGGGTACCACCCCAGCCAGGTGAATGAAGCTCTAAGATTCCAAGTTGTCTCCCGTCATGTGTGGAGGGTAATGCTTTTGAGTGTGTATGTGTGAGAGGAGAGGAGGGGACAAGGATGAGGACGGGATGAACCTCATATGCGGACCATGACCCGTTTGTTAAGGCACGGCTCCGGTAGTCGCCTGGTATATATCGAAGAAACCACGGAAAACTGGATGAGAACCAATTATGTATCTGTTTTCGAAAATCAGCCACCATATGGCTCCAATTCAAGGTTCTCATCTCGACTGTTGGCTCGAGCAATCGCAGCCGGGGCCTTTCCTTATGTCTATCAGCATCCAAGTAATGATTGATTGTCAGTGATTCTGGACGTCTCAACTACTAGAGTCGTGAGTCCCGTAAGTGTAGTACATGTTCCCCAGTTGCTCGCGAGGTGCCGGTGGTCTTCTCCCGCTCAGTGGCGAGATGCGGCGCCGACCTACCGTCAGCTAGATGAGTTTTCTCAACCAGGTACCTCCCACCTCAGCCAGGACAAGCTCTAAGCTTCCGACCGGTCTCCTGGCATGTGTACTAGTGTATGTTAGTGCAAGTTACTGTGTGTGTAAGGGGAGAGGATAGGACAAGGAAGAGGTTGGAAAGATTGCGCGCAGTTCGTGAACCGTTTGTTAGGGAATTGCTCCGGCATTCGGTTGGTGTTGATTGGAGAAACCTCGGAAAACTACCCATCATAAGCAACCAGCCGCTAGAATTCTTCTGAATTCGACCTCCCTGACAAGCTAGGGTCGAAAATATTGCGTCCATGGGACTCAGAACCTAGGAGCTCCCAGTCAGAGTGAGTACAGTGACATCCATTGATGCCCTGAGTCATCTCTCCCGGTATCAGCATTCGAAGTAATCATACTGAGCGGAAAAGATCCCAACTATGAGCCGTTTCATCTTGACCAGTACGTCCTTTCTGAGTGTCGTTTTGCACCAGCGTGGCAGACTGACTGGGGCCCCAGCGGCACCATCGCTCTCCCGCCGCTCCGCCAGCGCGCGCCACCTCGTCGCAGTTTCCATTACCTGAGATGTCAAACAGAAGTTATCGCATGCCGACAATCGCATAAATAATTCATGGTCGCGGGCTATCGGAGAGGACCGCTCGCACACGGAGCGGCCCTCCTGCCTCTTGCCCCTCCCCCTGCCCCCACTCTGCCCCTTCTGGCTACGGTGCCACTTTCGACCCAGGCCCCGCCAGCCACGCCTCCACCGACGCCGCTTCCACGCGTCGACTCACGCGTCGCCCTCACAGTGTTCCCTACACTTGACGCAGTGGCATGGCGTCAGCACGTCACTGATGGAGGGATTCATTGGCTGATGAATTCGTTTTTCCGGGCTCAACTGCTATGCTTGAATTGAATTGAATGTGCCTTATTTTACGTGGCGAGACTCAGGCCATGAGGCCTGCTCTTCCGTCTGACCATGCAAATTTCGCAACGCTTCTCACAACCATGGGAGAAAGAAGGTATTTCTTGGGCGACGAAACAGGGATTTGAATTTAGCTCAGAGGCATCATTTAGGCTTGAGGATCTTTTACATGCAGTAAATGTACTAACATGGGACAGCCGGCTTTACTTCCCCTCCGAAGGAAGGCGTACGAAGGATTTTTTTGCCCTTAAAAATCCACGGTTCGAACCCGCAAACTTGGGTACAACAGTCCGATACGCTAACCGTTGCACCATCGCCGCCGCCACTTGTCGGCCTGGAGGCCGAGATCGCTAAGGCAGTGCTGTCGTAGTGACCTCAGACCAAATGGTCGCGAGTTCGAGCCCAGCCTCGAGCAGAGTTGTATTTGTGTTCGTCCTTTCACCACTTATCATAGCTTTTCGATTCAACTTCAAAGTTACCATAACGTTAATTCCAATAGTGGTCGCTAATGACCTAGATGTTGATGCGACCTTAAATAACCAATAAAAAAACTTCTATGCTAATTTGTCCTGAAAGTGTACAACATTTTTTATTACAAGAATTGGCCGTTCTTCCGTTATCCCATAAACAGATTACAATGTGAAAAAATGGTAACTGATACAAGGTAAAAATAAGCAGTACATCAGAAATAGACGACTAGAATTGAATTTAGAACTGATAAGTAGTTACGTACTTTTGTTTAAAACGTCTTTGAACTATCAAGGGAATTGTCAGAGGCGACATGTCAGAATATGTCCTGATATTTTTACTTGAATTTGCATGTAAAGGAAAATACACGCATAATTTTAGCATGCTAAAATATACTGGAGGTATTTAATTACTATTTTAGATAATGATAGAGATTTTAATTTACTTGACGGCACAGCAGCTGAAGACTAAACAGCCTTAGAAATAGTAACGCGCTCACACAGCTCACCTCGAACTCTATCGCTTAAATGTAGTTCAAAATGTCTGTTACATTTGAGATGTTAAGTTTGAACCCTTACCCCTGAAAAGTTTTGGACCCTTACCCTTTTATATACAATCAATTATTCTCGGCACATTTCAAAAATTTAATACAATGCACATGGAATGCAACAGGATATGTGTCGAGATATCCAGGGTCATTTCTCACTCCTGTTTAATGCCTACAAAAGATAAATAAGAACCCGCATAATGTCTGCAAAATCTATCGTTTGTTAAATGTAGACGGTGTAGTATAGAAATCGTATGTTTTATTATAGAATGTAAGCGTATATGTATCAAAGTTTTGTTAATATGACACCAATTACGTATTTTCAATCTTATAATGTCAAACATGTTTTATTTGTCCATGAAATAATACAGATAAAAGTTAATTTTTCAATATAATTATCAACATTTTTTGAGTCGCGAATTGGCCATTTACGGACCATGCCAACGTGCTGTTGCACCCACCGAGACTGTCATATTTTTCCTGGGAGTATACACGTGATTTTATGGGGGGGTCAGCATTCCTATGCTGAGTCCATTTTTTACACCCCAGGTTTGTTAGCCCGGAGGGATGAGGCATGGAAATGATAATGATGAAACGGACAATTGAAAACATACGAAGACACACATGAGCACAACCATGCCCGAGGCAGGACTCAAACCCGCGATCCTTCGGTCCAAGACCATCACGGCACTACTGCCTTAGCGATCTCGCCAACCCGGATCATCTTATCGACTTGGAATATTAATATTTCTGAACATTATGTCATCTTAGGTGATTGACACTGTAATATGCGAAAACATTTTCTCTAGAGTCACGTTTAGTTCTCTATAATACGTTAGTTAATTACGTTAGTTTTCTACAAGTTAAAAAAATAATGAATAACATATATAAATTTTTAACTGCATATCAAAAGATAATCTACAAACTTTGGAATTTTTTAAAAGAAAAAAATGAATGTAAATTCAGCGCCCTAGGAAATAATATTGACGAATCAGTGAACTGGTTTTAAATTTAAAGCAAATAATTGAATTTGTGAATGTAATAATTTCTCTACATACTCGTAAACAATCTTGTTTTGTTTTCTCAAGAATCCATCTCCCCGCAGGCGGCAGATAGGAGAATCTCGCGCCGCTTTTAAGTGGCACATAGATTTAGGGCTCTAGAAATATGCGATTCAAGATGTTCCGCCTGGCAATAACCGATGGTTTGGGGTAATATTTAAATAATACTTGCAGTGTTTACGGATATCTAAATTTTTATGCACTATCCTTCAAATATGAATTCAAGTAAATGAATTTCAGGGCCAGCTTCATGTCATATCTGACAATTTCCTTGTATGTTAGAGATTAGTTATAACGAACATACCAAACAAAATTATTTTTGGAAGAAGTATTTCTATTTTACCGGTTATGAGAAACATATTTTGAATTGTATTTGTATTTTATATGATAAGAATTAAATATTTACTTTTTCTTTTAAATAAAATATTTTTTCATTGAAAGAACGCATATCTTCTTATTTTGAGTGTTGCCACTTATTAATAAATTGTGTTATGATTTCCAACGACAATATTCTATTTACTTGTAGATACCACATGAGCTGATTAATTTTTATTTTTATATTTACCACAGTAATAGATTTCCCAAGGTTATTTTATAATCACTGATGACTTTTCCTACGAAGTAAAATACATATTTAATACAATTTTAATTTGCCCCAATCTTGGTTATGCACTAGTGATATGTAGTTGTCGCCTCTCTTGCTTCTTTCATTGCATATTGTTGAAAATATGACGTTTATTTGTATATTAAAATGACATAGCCTCACCACATGTGAGTAAACGACCCCCTGAGTGTCACAGTCATTGATGCCATCAAAGTTGTCTTCGTTTCAAGCAATCTCTAGCTTTTGCCGCTCGCAAAGCAGTTTTTGAGGCAAATTAAAAGATGTCTCTTAGTGTTGTATATAAAGCTATAATACAAATTGATCCTTCGTTTCGTTCTACAATTCAACCCAAGGATCACTTGAAAGTTTTTTGTATCGAAATAATTAGTCTTCGGATATGTTAAAACATTTGAGTAAGATACGGTTTACAGAATGAAGAACAAATAGAAACCAAATTACCTGCAAATTGAAGTATGAAAAGAAAACTGTATGCTATATTTGTAGGTATCTCAATATTATTTTTTAAAAATATGTCTTAGTATTGAATTTGGGTCTTGTAATAAGGAATTCATTGAATACAATAAATTTGCTTACCGGACATCAGTTCAGTAGGTAATGATATAATGTTATGCATATAATGAATATGGAATATTTAATAATGGACCCTACGTACTGACATCACATTTCTATGTAAAAACTCTAATGTATTTATATTCGATATCTAAATGTATTAGACACTGTAATTCACAAGATGCCACTCCGACTTTGTAAAGCAACACGGCGTCAGAAAAAATACGTTTACAAACAATTTTCATTATGTTGTTTATGTTTGGTGATCTTTGGAACAAATGTTCCAAACGAGAGCGGAAAAAGAATATTAAACAATCGAGATCCCAAGAGCTCTTTAAGCTTTTATTTTCTATCATCAAAGCTGGGAAATGTTTAAAAAATCTGTGATTATTCTTTAGAACAGGCGGCAAAACGAGGTTGAAATTTTAAAGAGAAAGTTGACAGAAGAAGCAGATGCCAATCTTCCAGAAAGAGAAAGAGATAAGGGAGAACCCAACTCCAGAACAGACTTCATTTGAAAGAGTCTTTTCCTACGTAATTTACTTTTGTCATTCCGGCTGTCAATCGCACTGTTCGTTCCACTATTTCTCTCGACCCAATTTTACTGAAGTCTTTCAGAAACTGAGCTTGAGATCTTAGAGATAAATGAAAAGAATAATAGTTTCAAGAATATCGTATCACAACTCGTGATTCTGTATGTTCTGCACATGTAAATGGAAATTGTGACAAATTTTGCCAGTGGTGTATAGAGAGAATGTGTTGATTTCAATATGCAAATTAGAGATGCTTTGACAAAAAACTAAAAGATCTAGAGCTTTTTAACAGCGTGGAAGGACAAAAATCAGACATCACATGAACAAAGGAGAAAAAAATATTTCGACACAAAAACATCATATATAAAGATCGAATGTCATTTTGCATAGAAATTACCAAAGAAACAGTAACATGATACACAAATCCGACAACTAGCAATTCTTTTAAAGGAATACACTTGTCAAATTTTGTAAAAATGTAAGGATGCATAGTATTCAAATTACAAATATGTTCATATAAAATGACAATACGAAATGACAGATGTATCAGGCATGTATGTGATATGACAAAACAAAACGACAGAATCAATATGGTGAGAAAATGGCAATATCAGTTTACTTCCGATATTAATAAATAAATGGTTGATTCTTGAGGTGAGAAAGTTTCCCGGAGTCCTTTTCGTAGGAAACCAACTGAAACAAGCTATTTGAGACATGGTTTATCATGGAGACTTAAATCATAATGATGCGAGGAGATGGGCAGAACTGAAAAAATGTCTTGATTATATTAACACGTGAAGAGAAATCTGTGAAAAGACGTTGTTTTCATTGTTATTAGCAGTTACTTCCAAAGTGTCGAAAAAAGAAAACGAACGAATAATTCTAAATACCGTTAAAGGTAAAAGCAACTAGTGGCATATTTTCACATACTCCATTAACAGTCAATCTAAAAATACGCAATTACTTGTATTATTGGGACACAATATCCTTCATCCTGGAGCGAAATGATATGGAACACGCCTTTGTGCACTTCAGGCTCACATCAATCAGATTTTAATGATTGCAGAGTGACGTTTAATGTGTAGTGCACCTAATTTTACGAAGTATCCCAATAATTTGCAAATTATAAAAAAAAGTAATTCATAAAAGGTACACAGGTCATATTTGCTTTTAAAACAAATATTTAACTGCAAAAAGTCGAATTAAGATCCACCATTTGAACACAATGAAATTCTTTCATATATGTAATATTTAAGTACAATGATCCCTCTCACTTTATATTAGGTTATATTTAATATTAATTCTGCAATTAAGTATCGTAACTTGGTGGCAAAATATCTTTACTTTACATGCATTAAGATTACATTGACTAACAATAAATTACAAGTGAATAGTTAATTAAAAAACAATAATTAATAATAAATAGTACATAATTTCACCGCGCAAGCCTTACTCCATTTCACTTCACTTCACAACACATCTGTGATACATTTCTTCCGCATTCCTTTCCCTCTACTTCATAACACAAAACTGCATTGCACTGCACTACTCAAATATAATAATATAATAATAATAATAATAATAACAATAATAATAATAATAATAAAACTCCTACCAATTATATCAATTAAACAACTTACTTAATAAGAAATACTACTAATTTAACTATAGAAACTTAACAGTTATACATTGACCGAAAATATACATACATTGTTCACTTTTAAATTTTATCAAGCTGTGAGGAAAGGGTTCAAAGCGTCCGTTTTCTGTACTCTTGGCTCAATTTTGTGCACGTGATCCGTTCTACCGAAGTATGTAGGTTTTCCTAGTCAACGGACAATTTAATTCGAAGCAGGATAGCCTGTCTATGCTTTGTACTAAATAGCATAGAGTCGCAACTTAATCCGCCTTTTTTCGAATGACTCCCATACACTTCACAGATTCTGTTCAGATAATATATCGCCATTGTACGTGCTTCCAAAAGTGAATAGTGTAGAATAAGTAGAAATCAAAATATGAAGGTAACTAACAAAACTTATTCACAGAGTTATCTTTCCTAACGCATACTTCAACTTGCTTTACATAATAGACACTCACTGGGTGTTAAGGGCACCTAACAGGGGGTCATAGGGCAAAATTGATTCGTCGATTTTTCGTTTTGAAAAAATAAATGTCTCTACAGTTTCATCCCTACAACGGCGTGTGTTTCGTCTTAAATTGACAATTCTATTTAAAAAATCCAAATGGAAGCTATTGTATGATATGTAAAAGAAACATGGTCTTGTCGCTCATTTTTCTTACGTTTGTATTTTTATTTTCTATTTAGTTGCTATAATGCAATGTTGGCGTTACTTTAGAATGATGCCTGTTTCAAGAAGTAGGTGACAGCTCAGAAAATATTTTCACATTTCAGCCAGTGACATTGTGTTTTTTCTCGATTTTGAATAGATTTCAAACGCAAAGCGCAAATGACAGATTAAATAATTTAACTTGGGTTTGAACATCAAAAAAATTGTGCATCAAAAAAGCATTCAATTTGGTATTCATCATGTGGTGCTTAAATGCATTGAAGATAATATGATAAAATGTAGAGCATTTCGAAGATATAATGCACAAAGACAGAGGTTCACACAAAATCAGAACAGCAAAAATTGACAAAGTGAAATGGAGATAAACATAACCATCGGGAAAAATTAAAAATGTGTAAGACTCGATAAAACATTTAAAAAAAATACGTTGCAATGCAATAAGATTCAAACAGTCGAATTTACGGATCACAAATACGATAAAACCTTTGTGCTGCGTTTCCGCAAGTGGTTTCGTAAGGTGAAATTTTCGGTACAAAAGAAACATTTTCTCAACATATATTCGTCCAACCCGTAGCAGAATTTTATATTTAATGTAATACATATAAATATATACTTACAAGTATACGCTGCAATTTTTGGAAGTTAATTTTCACGCATGTTTAATAATTATTAGTTTTAAAACGCAAGTTTCGCAAAGGTCTCTCGCAAAAGTTTGTACCAAAATGTGAATAATTTGAGGAAATTAGTGGTGATACAACAGCACAAACTCTCTTGCATTACTTGTAACTATTTCAATTTTCGAAAATACAGTTTAGCGAAGATATCGTCTGCGCAATTTTATGAGTGAATTTTTCTCTACTCCTGAAAAAATTAAATAAAAGAAATTGAGGAGTTTTTGACAAGTAATCTTTTATAAGTTACATTCTTTTCAAGCAAAAATTCTGCAAATATACTCGTAATTTTCAAATTTCTACACCATCGTATTTAAATATCTAAATTTTTATAACAGATTTCATTTAGGGAAAAAATTATATCACCAATGTTGGAGTTTGCAACGTTAATTTTTTAATCTCTTAAAGTACAGTGTTCATCGAAAATGGAACCAATGCTTTTAATAAGTATTACGTTAAAAATTTTAAAGAAAACATGTGGAGCCGTTTTAAGAAAAGTGTTTAAAAATTGCCTATGTTTCACGCAAAGTTACGCGAAAACAAACTTAAATGTCGGAAAATTTTTACAAGATATTATTTAAAGATTTATCTTTAAAGAACAAATTTCATTTGGAAAAAATCTATCTACAATATTGTAGAAGTAGGAAGACGACGAAAAAATTAAAGTTTTGAAATTTTCGAAACTCAACGAAAATGGCACGTATACCTTTTCTAAGCGTATTTTATTCTGCCAGAGAAAAATAATCCAAACATTTGAAGCCAGTTTTGAGAAAATTTTGAAACTGATGTTTATGCTTCAGGTAAAGGACTCCCAAAAATAAAAATATCCGTTTTAAATTCGAAGCGTCTCGATTTCGTTTAGATCAATTTACGAGAAAGAGTTAGGAACATAAATTTACAAGAAAACCGTTTCAACGGTTTATGCGCCAGCGTTGACCACGGACGAATAGATAGACGGACTGACGTTTTGCCATTTTTTTTGGCACAAAGTGTCCATAAAATCTGGAATATGCCTACACAACTTTTAGAAAGAAATAATCTACTAAACATAGGAACAAGATTTTTTTCCACTTTTTCAATATCAGCACCCTACAAAACGAATTTTTGTCACGCCACGTTCCGCTACAGCATTACAATACGTTCTCTTTAATACATAATTACGTAGCAGGCGAGAAATTAAAAAAGAAATATGGAGATAATTTAATAGTTTCCAAGAAAATGATCGGTAAGTATTTCCAATTTAACATGAGGGAATACTACACCTCTTCCGGGTTCCTTTGCGAGAAGGAGTAGGGGAGAGTTCAACTGGACAAGAAACTGAATTGCGCCTCACCCAAAGTTTAGGATTTACACAATGCGTGATTTCTTCCACCTATTTCGCTATTTACAGTAGGTAACAGGCCGCAAGAAGGTGTAATTTTTTCAAGAGTATTAAAAATCAAATCTGAGGTTCGCTTGGCGATATAAATACATTTTCCATTACTCAAGAGCGAACGTTTCTAATTTTCAAATATTTCCAAACACGCTGTCGTGATATCTTTATTCATAATTCAACAATGTGTAGGAAAAACGTGCAGTTGATATGCTGGAGCTCAAGAAAACGTGTGCACGTTATACTAATCCACCGCTCATCACATATACTTTTTACGGTTTTTAACGATAGACAACATAAATCGAATCTTGTGAATTTGAAATTGAACAAACTACCACTCTTTCGTGTGAAGTAAAATATAATTTATTACTCAATATTTTCCTACCATTCTTGAGATACTCGACAGCCCAGGCCTAGTTAATACAAGTACTTGGTCTGCAATGAATTGTGTTGTACGGGGAAGCGACAAGCGCCTCTGTGAACGTTGCGATCTCTCTACACCAGCAACGCGTTGCAGCGATTTCGCAGTTGCACACTCGCACTGTTGCACGCTTGTTGCGCCGCCTGGTTGTTTGATCTCCCGACCCGAATGGGGATCTGGCGACCGCGTAGTACAACGAGCGACAGCTCTAAGTACGTCTCAGTCAGCTTGGCGGGCAACGGCGCAATCAGTGCCATTGCACGCAACTGATTACGGCTTGTGATGTACTGCCGTAATCAGGTATTAAGGGACACAACGCAAGAAGAAGAAAGAATAAACAATGAGATGAGGAGAAACTGAGAACAAGAAGTGAGGAGATGATAAAATGTACGTAGATGTACATTTACTATAATGTGTAATAACATCGCGTACTTTTGGACATTATTTGCAAATTTGTGGTTTTCAAAACTTCAAGCGTTCAATGAACCTGACACCTGCGACAGTTTTTAAGCATCCTTTGCTTTAGTAGAGAAAAAATAAAGAAGAACAATTTGAGCATCTTCTTGAAGCTACCTTTCCATTAAGCAAAAATTACGGAAAAACTCTTCTTTTAAATATGTATCTAACATACCCTCAAATATCAAAATATCTGTTTCATACTCAAAGGACCTCGAGTTAAGCATGATCTAGCAGGGAATATCAATTTTGGAGAAAATAATGTGAACGATGAAGGCGCTAGGGATGATCAAAAATGGACGGGCAGGCAGGTGAAAAGTGACGTCTTGCAGTCAACCAAATTTTTGGGAATCAAGGATCATAAAAAGTAAATTCTGACAACACAACGTCTCAGAAGATGTAAATAGAACTAAGATTTATTCTCTTTTTCGTTCTCGCCATACGAAGAACTTACGTAGAAAGAATATATGGTAATGCTACAGCGAAATTGGCGTGTTTTTAAATAGGAAAACTATTGCGAAGCCTTGATAACAAAAGAAGGCAATAAACATTGTTTTTATACGCGCAATAAATTACATCCTCTACCACATGAAGTCAGAAGTCACGTTTGGATCTTGATACCGAAAAATTGTTTGACGGAGCTGGCCTATCTGACTGTCAGTCTGTACGTCCGTCTGTGATCAGTGCCTCAGCTCGTTGAGACGACTTTCTACAAAACTGATATTCCAAGATCGGTATGACCTAATTCTATGCCCTATGAATTTACAACTTATATTTGAATTTTAAGAGGTATATTGCATAAACTCTTCCACATTTTGAAAATTTTGTCAAAAATGGCAGAATTTTTTTAATAATTTTTCAGACGGAGCAATGAAAGCATAAAATGTCAGATGTCTCATTTTCGTTGAACTACGTGACTTTAAAAAAATTGCAAAAGTGAAAAAAATTTCGACTTGTTCTTACACCTTCAATGTTGAAAATTTTCTTTTTATTAAATCCATTTTTGAAACATATCTTCAAATAACAATTTTAATTAACAATTTTAGGAAATGTAACCAGGCAATGTTAAAACAATTGCTTTCTCAGAAACAACTCTACATTTTTTCTTTTAATTCTAATTAAATAGTGATTTTTTCTTTAATGCAATTTGTTCCAAAATATACTTTTAATACGGCCATGAACTTTTTGAAAATAATAAAGTTTTCGGATAAGTTTTGCTTGAAAAAGTAAAAAAGGCTCATTTTTTGTTTGTTCTCGGATAAAGAACAGATTAATTTTTTTCTCGGATCGAGGACGCTTAAAAAGCATCGCAGGTCTCATTTTCTTTGAACTCTTTGAACTTTCGAAAGTTGCAAAAGTTGTAACATCACTAGGTTCGTACTATGGCCCAACAATATGAGTTTCTTCTGGTGAAAATTCGCCATTTTCCGCTCCAACATTCAAATACTTTCTCTTTACTACGCATGTGCGCAGTAGGAGAGAAAGTAAAATAATCGTTTAGTAAACACAATTTGTTCAGACTTATTACTTCTCTACTCGACATCCCGCACTTTATGACAGCTGCTGCATATTATTACATTCTTACACTAATGTTCGATTTCTATCGTTGTTCAGACACAACGAGAGTGAGTGGTTCTTGAATGAGTAGTGGATAAACCTCCATGAAAATAATCCTCGCACAAATCTGTTTATTGTCCCCAGTATACTCAAACGAATTGTAGAGCTCAGCGATGAAGCAGGCCCGTTGTAAAATATACGGCCATAAAAGGAAGGGAGGTTGGCCATTTCTCCAAGCGTTTGGCAAGCGAGGAAGCGTGACAGGACGTTAGACGGATGTTGACGAGGCGGAGGCGGATCTGCAGCGGGGACCGAGCGACACAGTGACTGTAGGTCTGGGGCCGCTGCGTCGTCAAGCGGAGCAACGCAGCCACGCGCGGTTAGAACGCCCACGACATGACTGATTGTGGGCAAACAATGCGCCGACGCCCCTGCTCACCCTGCGACCCGCTGCTCGCCCGCCCGCACGCCTACAGCGCCAACAGCGCCCGTCAACGGCGACAAGGTTTGTCGAGGAGAGGGCGGTCTTGGCTGGGATCGCTCGGGGGCACATGCTTTTGCTGCATCGTTGTCCGGTCAATCATGGAGTTCGAGTACTCACGCTGGCAGATTTTCGACACTACATAGATAACTGGGTACAGTCCCTACTGGTAGGTGAATTCCAGCGGCCGGATGCTAGGATCAGTAGTTTTACACGGTTTCTCTTAGCAAAAGCTGGCGAATACCGCAGCAGTACCCTAACAAACGGACCGCGTTTTCAAAACTAATGGCCTAAGTAGTGGACGTGTGAAGAATGAATACTCAACCACTCGCTCGCACACTTGGGGGCGGGTGTAGACGAGGCAACTCGGAGGATGCGAGGAACGACATACGGTGGGGATTTGTCGAAGGCAGGGCAGAGTCAGGGAGGGGCGTAACACTTGAAAGTAGTACTAGTGTTTTGCGTGTAGTCAACAAGCGATACAGGAATGACAGGAAAGCATGCGGATTAAGAGGCATAGGCAACAAAAAGACGGGAGTAGAGAAGAAGAGTATGAGGAAAAGCAATCAAGGAGCCAATTAGTGGCGATGAGTGACTCAAAAGGAAGTGCAGATGAGACGGGGGTGCAGGAAGTTGCTAGGGGAATACAGGCTGTAGGAAGTAAGAAAAATCAAGGGAAGGAGACTGCCGGCTATTTGCTATGGAATTTGACGCTGCAGGATGCGAAACAGGAAGTATTAACCAAAAACGCGAACGTAAGTGATATACTGATTCCTCAGAGATATGAATTCTCGCGAAATGTCCGACGACAGATCAAGTACGTGGAAAGACATGCATCACGCCGAACACCAGTTGAAGAGATGCGAGATGGGAGGAGAGTTGGAGTGAGTTGAATCTCGAAACAGCATATCGGAGCAAGGAAGAAACGAGAGCGAGTGTGCCTTCGAGGTTCAGTGACACACCAAGGAACGATTGGGAGAGGTGGCTTTGAGCATTAACTAATGTCACTGCAGTGCTTCTGACTAGGAGGTCCTAGGTTCGAGTCCCGAGAGTGGAGAGATTTTCGACACTAGCTTGTCAGCGAAGTCGAATTCAGTCACTGTCTGGAGGAGAATACTAGCGGCCGGCTGCTCTGATCGGTAGTTTTCCGTGTTTTTTTTCGATGAACACCAGGCGAATGCCGGAGCTGTACCGTAACAAATGGGTCACGGACAGCGCGTGATCTTTCCTTCCTCTTCCTTGTCAAGATCCTCAACTCCTACACACACACACATACACACTTATACTAACATCCACTACACTACCACATATGCGGTCGGCAGCTTAGAGCTTGTCCCGGCTGGGGCGGGGCCCCGCTGATGGGAGATACCAGGCTGAGGGAAAAACCGCTAGTCGACAGTAGGTCGGCGTCAGATCTCACCAACCAGAGGGGTGGAGATCACCGCCACCTCTCGATGAAAAACCATGCACTACACTTACGGGACTAATAACCTCAGTAGTTGACGTGCCTGGAATCACTAACAACCAACCAACCAACCAACTAAGGAATGCACGAAAACGTTAATAATGTGTACATTCGCTAGCATTCACAGGTGAGTTATTTGTCTGGTTTCCTCAGGATATCAGAACAAGATATTAATGAATATAATATTAAATGAATATAAGATAATTTGTTACTTAATTCTGAATCACACCACCACATAAATCCCTAAAGTATAAACAACCTTTGAATTCTTCATAACGTCCTGAGCGTAAGCTTGAATTTTGATCCTGACTGTTGTAAAATGTTCGAATGAATAAATTTAATCCTTCCCTCATAATGCAAATTAATATTTGTATATGCACAGTTGATTTAAACACAATGTTCATGAACTGCAGGATTAATGTTAATAAGTACTGACTTTGATAATCCTCCTGAATCTTCTCTCAATTTGCGTTGAAAAATTATGCGAACTGAAAAATATATAACACACAATCACATTTAAGAACATTTTTCACACTGAACGGAATAAAGAAAAGACCACAACAATGGCATTGTGAGTACTTTCCAACTAGTACGAATCTTATTAAGAAAAAAATTTCCTGCATTCACGGAAACATAAATTAATGAATTGTGAATTGTGCTAACTCATTTAGTTTATAATGAAGAATTTTGTTTGATTTTAGATGTAATATTCGTGTCACAATAAGCATAACGCTTGTGTTAATGAACCATACAACAGGTCAATATTTGCTTTACAATCCACATACTTTTGGTGAATACATAATGTTGTTCAATTTGTTTCAGCTTCCTGTATGATATCATTTATTTGCGTTTTTATTCAAATTGAGCAACACACGCTTAAAATACTGACCATATATACATAGTATTTTCATGATTACCGAAAGTGAATCGTAAGATTTAAATTTGTAAATCAACCTCGACTATCTGGGACCAAAATTGGCGCAGAATAAGCAAAAATAACAATCAAATACTCATGCATATTCAAATACTTTCATGAGGGGAAGTAAATAATCCATTTTCTTAATTACACGGGTAGCGGGTGGTATGTCATTGAAGAACTATATTGCTGAGAATGTGAAACTCGAAGGTATTTTCTCAAATATACTAATGCAAGATTGCTACAGATGAATTAACATGTAGCTTTTACGTACAATGGTATACGCAAAGAAATGCTAAATATTAAAAGCATCCGTTACCATCATAGTGAGAAAAGAGAGACGTAAATACAAAGTAAAAGGGATAAGTATGTATAGTAATGACTACGTTTTAAAGCTAATGGATCTCTCAATACAGTGAAAGAATCTCTTGATATAAATTGATTTGACATTAAATAAATTAATAAAAATGAAAAAATGACCAAAAACACCTTAATTACCTTATCACAATTTACACCCTCACAAACGACCTTAGCACAATTTACATGCTAAGTTACTTGACACTCATTCCGTTAGACACTGTTCTCTTGATTTTCTTAAAAACGCTGAATTGGTGAAAGCGTGTACAGGCTCTAATAATCTATTGTCTCTACAAAGAGAAGTCTACAAGATGTTTTTCTACACAACGAAATGTACTTCTATCAATTCCAATAATTCATTCTCCATTTCTTAAGGAAACTCACCAAAATTTGTATAATATTCTAGAAGAAATTAAATACGATGAATACAGATGATGCGCACGCTGTGATCTGAAGGAGTGCGGTATTATCTTGGTCAAAAGAATGGGTACATAAAATTTACATGATTTTTATGTGAATGGGTCTCCAAAGTCATAGAAAGAAACTACGAAGTTACAGTTTGACCGAAAAGCAACTTAGTTCCAGGAACAAATTGTAAATAGCCAACTGAAATGCTTTATATTTCGAGCTTGACCGTTAAGCTGTGCACACCTCTCGCTCACTAGTTATCGCTACGAACAGAGATAAGCCCCGTGCTGGGGTCGAAGCGCTACACTTCAATGTCAAGTGTTTTTCTTAGTGCAAACAGTTCTTAATACATATATACGTTTTTTTTTTTTTAATTTGTGAACATGCTAATTGTGAGTGTATACTTAAAGTTATACTATAGGAAAACCGACCGTTCATCGACGACTTTTCAGCATGGCTTCTACATCACCGACCATGGAAGAAACAAGAGACCCGTTCCCACCGCTCCCCGAAGTTGTATCCAGAGTACTACACACGCTAAATATCTTCTATCCTAATCCACCTCACATTTTCCACTACCCACACCTCAGCAGCGAGCCACCCCACGTATTCATCAGATGCCATACAACAATAATCCTTCGAGAGGCAGCCTCCAGCACCTCAGAAAAGTACAACAAATCGCCTTCAGTTGAGTGCCAGCGGCTACATTATCCAAATGCCAGTGAAAAGTGCCCGAGTAGCCTGCCTACTCCTGGAACTATCCCTTTGTAAACTATTTGAACTAGCAACAGATTCACTCCACTTGATCAGACTGAATTTCATTCTTCAAGATCCTTCTCCTCAAGATGCCGATATTAATCCTTCTCCTCCACAAACCGAAAAAATACCCCTTATTTTCATTCACAACCCTCCTGCTTACGAGAGACTTCTGAAAATAAATAAATATCTACTAGAGTATGAAAACTTTACCACTAGAGTGAAAGGATACTACACGAAATTGTTGTAAATTCTATTGATGATTTCAACTTGCTCCGAAAAAGCTATGAACAAAAGTACTTTTCTATCGTACCTACCGAGAGTCAACCAAAGCTACCATCTCGGTAGTACATAAAAAGATGCCAACATCTTAATCAGAAGAAGAAATACTTCAAGAACTAATAGCAAAAAAGGTACCTTAAAAACAGTCATACGATTAGCAAATAGAGAATGCAAACCATGGTCATTATGTGCAGTAACTCTCGCTAATCCTAAGGAAGGAATGACAATCTACAATTTAAAGGAACCTTTTAATGCTATCATCTCAATAGAAGAACTTCATCATAGAACTGGTCCAGTTCAGTGTCGGCAATGTCAGACCTACGCACATTCTAAAAAACTGTGGTTTTCTACCGCGCTGTAGAAAATGTGCGAGTCAACACGCCAGTCGAGTGCGCAAATGAAGAGATAAAATGTGTCAACTGTGAAAAGCCACATTGGGTCTCTAGTCGTTAATGTCAGGTAAAACATAATAATCTATCCAGAAAAGTTCTACCCCCAGACGCGCAACCAAGCTCCAAATTGCCTCCAACAGCCCTACCCACACAATCTTTCACTCCCCCAAACCCTTTCACCGCCTCTTCTCCCTTCCCCACCACTTTGACACCTCAGAGAAAGGCCCACGAACATTTCTCTTTTCGCCGCACTATTCCTAGACCGACCGAACCGAGGCCACCATCCCCATATCAATCGCCCTTTTACTCAGATTTCCTAAAATTTTCAACATTCCCAACTCATTCTCACTCTCAAATAATCCCACAAATTGTTTTTCAACAAATTTAAATATTCCTTTCGAATATTTTAAATCAAATAATCTCCGTTCTTACCAACTGGATTCTCCAATATCTGGAATTCTATTATCCACAAATTTATGTCTACAAATAACCCTTGTCATTCAATCCTAATATCGTGGAATGCAAACGGCCTACAAACCAATGTTCACATCCTCGCACATTTTTGCATAGCAATACTATCGATATAGCTTGCATCCAAGAAAGCCACTTGAGTCCCTCTGTCAAAATTTTCATTCCTGGATATATGATGAATCTATACAATCGTCCACGAAACCGTCGCAGTGGTGGTGTAGACATTTTTACGAAACAATATCTCCCATTGTCAGCTCCCTGTTAACCCTGCAAACCCCACCTTTGAAAATATAAGCGTTGCAGTACAGTAAACCAGACAATCCCACATAATCGTGACCGCAGTACGTAAGCCTTTCAATATTCCTTACAAAACAGGTGATATCGATCAGCTATTTTATCAAATAAACTTACAATTGTTGGGGGGGACTGGAACGACAAGAATACAGATTAAGTAGTAGACTTAATTCTCCTCCGGCATTCTTCTTCTTACAGATATTGAAAGATTAAATATAACAGTTCATGCTCCTGTTTCTCCTAGTTATTATCCTTACTAATCTGCAATACACGCAGACATTCTCGACTTCGGTATCTCGAGCAACATTAGCTATAATATTATCGTAGAGCCACATATCGCTCTCCCTTCAGATCATCGACCTCTTCTTTTCTCTCTGAATACTTTATTAAAAGAAAATCGCCCAGCCAGCACTACTACCAAACGAAAAGTCAACTGGCCTCAACTTTCAGATTCTGATTTCCCGCATCCTGGCCCCACTTCCATCGCTGAAAAGATCTCAAGAAATTGACATTTCCATTGACTCCCTCACCCACACCATTTTCGATAGTTTACACTTAACAGCTTCTCCAGTACGTCAACGCAACCCACTACCTGCTGTTCCTCCAATCGTACAGAGACTATTAGATCACAAAAGATATATACGTAATCATCGGCAAACACATCGTTTCCCCTCCTTAAAATAGTACCTAAACGTACTCATTAAAATAGTAAGACATCTTTTGGCATTATCTAACGCTCCCTACATTCCCTTCCAAACTCAAACCGCGAACCCAACCTATCATACGCTATGGAATATCACTCGCCGTCTCTCGCGCAAACCAACTAATATACCCACACTAACAACCGCAGCATCCGTAGCAATTACACCTGCAGATAAAAGCAAAGTACTAGGTGAATACTTCACCGCAACCTTCGCTATCCATCCTTCAAAAAAAAAAAACCTTCATTTTAATTTTACTCCTTGAAGAATTAGCCACTTATCATCATATACGATTGCCCTTGACGCAATTATCACACAAGAGTTGTCATCTAATAATGCAAGCAAATTATTTATCATTTTCACATGTAATTGTTGTTTCGAAAACTCAGGGAATTAGTTACACTTATATTTTACTACAGAAAGTAGAATTTTAATCTCATTGCTGTACTTCTTCACAGAAATCTGCTGGGACTTGGTTGATGTAAAAAGGTTACAGCGGCCACGAGACGCCAAAAAGATTTGCACTGGAAATAAATTTAAGAAAGAATAATATTTGATCAATACAGAGGTGACAAAACTCATGGGATATCAATACAGAGATGGCAGCAGTACCGCGAATAAAATGTATAAAAAATCAGTGCATTTGTAGAGCTTTCATTTGTTCTCAAGAGATTCACATGAAATGGTTTTTGTCGTGATTTTGGCTTCATGATGGAAATTAAAACACTTTAAATGCGGAATTGTAGCTAGACGCATGGGACATTCCATTTTGAAAATAGTTAGGGAATGAATATTCCGAGGTCACAGTGTCAAGATTGTGTCAAGCCTAATTTCAGGCTACCATAATCTCTCACCAGGGACAATGCAGTGGCCGACGATCTTCACTGCGTGAAATAACAGAAGAAATCTATGTGGGACGTACGATGAACGAATACGTTAGGATATACGTACGTATCCCGTGACTTTCCTCACTTCAGTGAATGACGACCTCTATAAAATAAAACTTCTGGAAACCAATTCTACAACTTACACAGATGCAAAAATATTCTGAAGTAGTTTATTTAATTCGTCTTACGAATTTTTCAGTGATATGCTCAAAAGATCAATCGAAGTGATATAAAAATAATGAGCAATCACAATTTCGTTATGTTAAATAACTTTTTAGGAACATACTAAATTCATTCGTCTCTGAGGAAAAGAAAGAAAAACAAAAATATTTTCCATTAATTAAAAATAAGATCTACTTCCCCAAGGAAGAAAGACTGGACAGCTTCCCAACTTATTACTTCAGAACATTCATTTTAATATTACACAAGATAAATGCGATTACACAAAACGGTAGAATCTCGAACGGCAATACATGAATCCACGCTGTTTGTAGACCACCAACAAATCACTATCACTTATTCCAGCAACCATCACTTCTGAACATACACTACGAGAAACCTAAGCCAAACCGTATCTCTAGCCGTCAATATCTCTCCAGCTCCACTCCCGCAGGGTAGCCACAAATACGCAGTCCGGCAGCTCGCTCGATAATGGACGGTGCATGGGCCAATCCTCTCGGCTTGCTTTTGCGTGATGCGGCTCTCTCGAGATCCTCAAGGCGCAAAACACGGACGCTGCCCACCTGGGCTCAACTGTCTCTGCGCCGCTGTGACGCTTGCTTCACCACAAGCGCCCTGATGCGTCTTGCTTCTACATCACTTAATCTCTCTCTCTTATTCAGCTCTTCGTCCCCCCCCTCTAACTCATATTCACCACTTTCCCTCTCTATCACTATCTCCGGCACTTTCCGTCCCTATCTCTGCCACTCTCTTGCTCCACCTACCTCTGCAACTGGCTATCTTTCTTTCTGTAACGCGCTATATCTTTCCCACTTGCTATTCCTCTCTCAGTCTCTATCTCTCTCTCTTTCCCACTGTCTTTCTCTCTGCCACTCGCTCTCCCGATCTCTGCCACTCGCCCCTTCTCCTCACTGTCACACGCTCACTCTTTCTCTTCAACTCGCTCTCTCTCTCTCTCTCTCTCTCTGGTGTTCTCTTCCTCCCATATCTTCCGTTCTCCCCTTCCTTATCTCTGCCGTTCACTCCTTTCCTATCTTTCCCTCCCTCGCCTTTCTGTCTTAATAATATTGTCGTTGCTGTCAGACTTTATTTTCCATTTACCTGTTCTGCAACAAAGTTCGAATTGGCACTCAGTTCTCGACTACCGGTATTGTTACTTCAGGGGTTCCACAGGGAAGTGTTTTAGGTACATTACTTTTCTTAGCGTACGTAAATAATCTCCATGTTAACATACAATCAAAGGTGCGTTTATTCGCAGACGATTGTGTTATATACCGAAAAATCAAAAGTAGCGCTGACGAACAAATATTACAGCAAGATTTAAAACATTTACGTGATTGGGCTGAAAAAAAAATGACATGGGAATTAACGGATCGAAAAGCAAAACAATAACGTTCGGGCGGGGACGAAATTATGACGAACCAAACTATCGTTTAGGTGAGGTCGTCATCCCAAGAGTCGCATCATGCAAGTACTTAGGTATTCATATAGATAGTAAATTAGGGTGGGAGAAGCATATAAATCAGGTAGTAAGAAAAACGTGGAAGTCCTTGCATTTTGTAATGCGAATTCAAATGTGAAGTAATGTGAAGTGCGGTGAAGTGCGGTGAAGTGCGGTGAAGTGCTGTGAAGTGCTGGTCAGTGTAATTCAAAGCAAATACAGTGTAGTGTATTGTAGTGCAGTGCAGTTAAGTGTAGTGAGCACGATCAATGAATTAAAAAAATTAGCCAATATTTATGTAGCTTGAATTAAATTTTAGAATCACCGACATATAATTATTGGATATCATGACAGAGTTGAAATATTTGTTATAATACTTAATATTAGTGATAGTATGATTATTGCATGTTCGGCTTGTACTGTACTAATTTATTATTATTGTTATTATTATCAATATTATTATTATTATTAATATTGTTTTTATTATTATTGTAATTATTACAGGCAAATTAAAAATCTTGATGCAATGTGGCTAGGCCGAAGGCCTTTAAGCCATTACAATACCTACATTCTACAGCGTTCTAACCTTTCGAATTCTGGTATTCACCCCAAATGGTCTCTCCTTCGCATCAAAGCCGCGGAAAAGAGACCATAAGGTACGGCTGAGGAAAAAACCCCTGAAGGGGGAAAAACCTGCCGTCAGAAGCCGAGTACATGCTAATCTATCCGGTTTTTAAACCATTTATTTATTTGGCGCGGGCGTCAGGCATTCTCCTTCCAGTGTTTGGCCTCCTCCGCACCTGAAAACAAACAGCACCACAGAAAATCGTCCGCACCAACGCCTCTGCCCTAACATTTCCGATTCCTACTTCCCTTCGCCTCCTAATGTGTTTTATTTTAACCGTTTCCTTTTATTTTATTTTAATACAATTTAATTTTAATTTATTTAACTTATTTTAATTAATTTAAATTAAATTTATTTAAATATTTTAATTAATTTAATTTTAATTTATTTAACTTATTTTAATTATTATAAGTTTATTTATTTATTTTTTATTGACTTATTTATCTACTTATACTTAGCAATTGACTACAACTTATAACTTTTTTTTTACTGTTTACTAACCTAACATAACTTACTAACTTAATTATTGTTAGTTTATTGATTTATTATTTATTTCTCTCCAGTCTAGGCTCTGCTCGTACTAACCAGTGCTGTTTTCCCACTCCCTAATTTCAGTTTCTCTAATGGTCCGAACCTTTCCTAGAAATGTTCCTAATTCTTTCATGAAGTTAGATCTTCTATCACCTAGAATGTTTTGGGCGAGCGTTACGTTCCTATGTTGGAAGTAGTAATTTCCCATTCCCATCCATTTTCCTCTCCAAGTTTCGGTCGCATTGCAAATTAAAAGGATGTGGATCCAGTCTTCCCTATCACCGCAAAGCACAGATGCCATTACCATTAGAAGCCTTTAATCTACGTTGCATCCACCCCCCGACCCTGAACCAAGCGTATCCCCCTCTTGCGACCTTTCGCAGTGTGTTTACGTAACGTTCGCAACCCCATAACGGACTCGCGTGAATTTGCGCAACTAGCGAACGTTTTTCGGCCGTTGCTGCCAGGATCTCTTGCCTTTTAATATCCGCAAGTCTACCCGAAATTAGCCGTTCTATCTCACGTGTTCCCCTATCTCCCACCATCTCCGGAGAAACGTTCATAAATATGCCAGAATATCTCTTCTATCTATTCATCAGTATTCCTCCAATACATTTTCTCACTTCCCATCTGACCGCATCTGTTCACCCTCGAGTGCCTCTCCTGCCTATGCGGCCATGGCTTCATGCTTTTTTTGCTCCAAGATTACGGTGTTTCTCCTCATTCTCAAATTATTTGTGTAGTTTGGCATAAATGAAAAATCCAAAAATTCCAGGAATTATAAAACTAACTATAAGTGAAGAACTCATGCAGAAACATCTTTATAAAATTCGTGAAGTGATGGCACCCCTTCTCTATTGAAGATTATATTACACGTTTTCTTTCTGGTATTACTAGTTTATAGGAGAAGCACATCTTCCTCTCATATAGCTTTCCATTCTCTCTTTAATAAAAGTAGGCTTCTGCTGTGCAGGGCGAGTGCGAGTCACTGAATAATGATGCTCTCCAATGAAAAGCACCCACGCTCACTCGCACTTGGAATGTAAAGTTTACTTGGAAACAATTCAGCGTTTCGGATGCCGCATTGTCGAGATTTTCCAACGTGAAGTGAGAAGGCTGTCCTCAGTTCTAGATGTAGATCCTCGCAGGAAACTGAAGTGGGCAGTCGACATAGTTTACTTTCCGGGGGAGAGTAGTAGGATATTGGAGAACTTGCGTACTCAATAAATGTTGTAAACTCGCTCAAGTACGGTCGGAATTTGCAGTCGTGTGAAACAGGTTATAAGAATTAAAATACATCAGATTATGGGACTTATTAATACGAAATAAGGAAAAAAAATCTTGTTGAATTTTATTTTGTAGATCTGTATGTTTTCTGTCCGACATTCATTTAAGGCATAGTTTATTAGTTTCTCACCTCTGTTAATTGCGTGGAATTGTCCACATTATTATGACAACGAATATTATGTATCCTAGATAATATTCGCTGAATTCTATTCTTTCTTTATTTCTTTAAAAATTTCTTACATTCGGAAACGCCAAGTTGAAGTAATGTATTAATTGTGAAATAACTTAATAAAAAACTAATGTTCCCATACAATATAGCATACAGAGTTGTTCTTAAATTTTATTTATTTATTTTAAATAAGAACAATTAAAAAAGGGTGATGTAAGGGGAAGTGCAATGTCCATGAGAATACAATGACATTATACTGAACAATAATACTTCTTTCAAAATTCTTGTCATACATTTGTCCGATTTGAAACTCGTAAACACCGGAAGAAATTTTATTAGTTGAAACGAAGAACATTGCTTTACAAACAAACTTGAAGTCACGGTAACTTCAATTCGTAATCGGCTTTGCTAAAAACACCATGGACTTTGTAAGCATATTAGTTCATTGTCCATCGTAACCGAGACGTAAATATCGTAATGAATCTGCAGGTATACACTTTGAGTATTGATAAATAGAATAATTCTTCAGATTTGGAATTGACTTTAGAAGAGTCTCTCAACATTGTCTGATATTAACAGACGATAAATGAAAGAACGTTGATAAATAAAAGCAATGCAAGTACAACAAATAACTGTTCATGGAATCACGGTATTTTCACACTTCATTGTTTTTTTCTATACGCCATTACACGCAACGATTCATCAATTTTCTGCAGAGCACGTCGGAAAGACCAACAGAAAAACAAGCGGAAAGAAGTCTTGTTGGGCTACCGCAGGTCCTCTTCCGCCAGGTCCGCACACCACAGCGCCCACACAAAGGTGCGCCGGCCGGCCGAAGGGGGGCGTGAGATATTTTGGATGCTCCCCACCAGGCTTGTCGACAGCCGGAGATAACACGAGGTCGGTCGTACATGCAAATTATCAACCTCTCGCCACAAAACGGACAGCGCACCAATATATTATAAGCACACGCGTACACACATATCCGCGGCTCGGGGTCGCGTTGTCCTCAACAAAACGGCGCCGAGGGGCGGGGGGATGAGGACGACGGAGAGAGGGAAGCGGATCGAGGCGCGGAGGAGAGGGAGGAGGACGCGAGAGGACGTTGTGGGTGGTAGCGACGCCGCAAAGAGCGGAATTAATTCAACTGGCTGTAGGCGACGAGGCTCAGCTCTCAATTCTGAACATGACTCCGGCCGCTGGAGGAAAAAAAACACTCATATAAACCCCGAGCTTTTATTTGCGTGTTCGCGTTTATCACTGCAGCCACACTACCGGATTTAAAACATTACCCCTTGATACAACAGTTTACAACAATGAGCTCCTCAAATTCATTATATATGTAAATATCCTGTAACATACGAAGCTTTTGTCGCGACGAGGAAGGGAACATTTAAGCGTTTGAATCTGTAATTTTAGCAAGGAAGCGAAAGCAAAACACACAAACGTTGATGGTAAAACTGGATTACGCTCTTTGTTTGGGATTTCCAATAAATATTGGGATAAAATTTTAAAATATATGCTGCCAAGGAAAAAAAGAGATTCCACAATAAGATAATTATTCACCAAACACAGTTCAAGGATTACATAAAAACACGCAAAAAATAAACACTTGAAGATCTGGGAGAGGGAGAGGGAGATAGACAGAGACAGAGTGAGAGACAGAGACAGAGAGAGACAGAGTGAGAGACAGAGAGAGAGCGAGAGAGAACAAATATTTTCCAGTGTATTGCGCTAACCAACAAAAAAACAATTTTAAAATTCTATTCATACATTGTCTCTCGCATAATATAGGCGCACCAATCGTAACGCATGACAATCTTTGCAGTTTTCGTGAATTTGTTTCGCGAATCACACATGTTTACTAATGCATTTCATACACCTAGAAACAATTCGGTGTAGTTATAGTAATAATAACATAATCAAAGAATTAATGCAAGTTACGAATTTTAGAGCGAATGGCATTATTAAAACTAGTGGTGCTATGGCAGTACACTTTTTTCCGCATTATTTCTAAATTTGGAATTTTCGAAAATTCAGTGTATTCAAAGAAAATGGGACCACGCCACTCTATAAACCGTCTCTTCTTATATCCGTGGAAAAAATTAAAGAAAAAAATTGGAGTGGTTTTTGAGAAAATAATATTTTAAGAATTTAATAAATACATAAATAAACTTCAAGACCATATTACGGTAAAACTACTCATTTTTTCAATTTTACATAATATCCTTTTATAAAGAGCTGATATTTTACAACAGACGTTTTGAGGCAACAATCTATATCTTCAATTTTGTAGTCCTCAAATGCACCATGCATGCGTTTTGCAATTTTCGAAAAAACGAAAGGATGGTCGAAAATGAGATTAGCACCATATTTTTTACCGTATCCTATTACAGAAGAAGGGAAAATTTTAAAAAAATGGAGCGGTTTTTGAGGATTTTTTTAAAGAATTTTAATTTGTCTATATTTCGCGCAAAATTACACCAAAAGAACTCATATTTTCGAAAAATGGATAATGACCAAATTTCAAGATCTGTCTTTAAAAAACAGATTTCACCAAGAAAAATAACTCTATCTACAACATTATAGTTGTGGGAAGACGCACAAAGAATTCCTCTATTCTAATTTTCAAAAAATCTGGGATTTCAACGAACATGAGGCCTGCGCCATTCTTTTAAGTGTCCTCTACGCCATCCGAGGACAAAGTTTAATTAATCATTTGGATCCATTCTTGAGAAAATTTTGAAAATGTTTTTGAGGCTTACGTTTAAATGTGCACCGCCATTATAACCAATGTATTGAAATTCACGACCATCACTTCGAGCAATTTTTGTAACTACATCTGAAGAATAATATAAAAATCTCAATATCACATGATTATTACCAGTCTCTTCTTCTCGTAGTCTCCTGAAGTTTCGCCTACCTGCCAAACATTGCTGCAGGATTAGTTGCCTGCCTATCAGGGACCTCTATCCGAATTCCGTTTGTGAATAAATCCGTAAAAATGAAATTTTCCAAGATAAGAACATTAGCAAAATACGATTATCTGCAACCTTTTATATTCCCTAGACGTTTATAACACTTAAAAACCTTATGCGGTAGTCACGATTTTTAACGACATTGAAATTTTGAACTGTAATAGTGATGAATGAAATGTGAATGAATAGACATTATTGTTAATTTAATTTTTCACGGACGTAATGGGAAAAATAATAAATGAGTATATCAGTGAGCAAATGAGTAAATGAATAAATTAAATAAATGCATAAGTAAATGAATGATAATTTCCGAATATTCTAAGGTTTGTTCAGGATGAGCATTGCCACTTGAAGTCCAGTTAGGTTTAAAAATGATTAATGGAAATAACGTAGTGGAGGTCTGAAAAAGAGTAAAATAATAAAGAATAAATGATTGTGTATACGTACTATCTTCTTACATTAGCACGAGCAAAAAATATTTCGGTACTGAATTGGTTAACTGTAAATTAAAAGTTTTGAACAAACCCATACTAACCTTCATTCGAAACTGAACAAAAATAGGCGTCACATGCCATTTCCACACACTCATAACCTCTATTTAGCGGCCATCAATGAAAGGCTCAATTTCTACCAGAACCATTAGTGACCGCTAGTGACAGGTCTCATTGTACCTCTTTGTTTTCACTCTTCCCCGAGCTTCTTTCTCTTAGTAAGATGTGTGCTGAATCAGTGGCATTTAATCCCCCACACTACCACTTGATATAGACACATATGATAAACCATTGATAAACAATCTCCCAGGTAGAAGGAGGAGAAAAATGCTCTTGTTTTCCGCTCGCCTTGAGATCAGAATAAACTAACAAACACATATAATGGTAGGAAATGGTGCGGCATTAACGATATTTGCATCATGTAAATGAATTTGAGGCGTTGTTTGGTCGCATGTATTTATTTTAGCATAAAGCTTTTTCGGCCGCATTGCGGCCATCTTCAGTGCTACAAATAATAATAATAATAATAATAATAATAATAATAATAATAATAATAATAATAATAATAATAATAATAATAGTAATAATAATAAAAATAATAATCAAATATAGGATATTATTATAAATGAAATTAGAATTTTAATGAAATAGAAAATTTGGAATATATAAACATAATTTTGAATAGAGAGTACTAAAAAAGAAGAAACTTAAATGAAATACAAGTAATGTAAACAAATATTTAAGTAAATAAATAAATAAATTTAAATTTAAATAAATTCAGATGAGCAAACTGACATACCTATTCTGAGGCGGCTGGGGGCCTCGGTCCAAACAAGACAGCGAGGGTGAAGGGCATTGCCCGCTATTTAAAAGACAGCTCTCATTGGAGAGGGGAGAGACATATATAATATGTAGTGGGAGAGGTGAAAATGAACAATTGGCGGGAGAGTTCATAAAACGAAGTTATAAAAGTGACATGAGCCCCTGATTGGCAGCCACCTCATCAGGCTTGGGTGAATGGCGGAGCACGAAATCCCTTTGACTGCGTCACAAGGTGAGCACCCCTACATACCCTAGTTCATTTTCTGGACTCCCAACAACTTACTTCCTCGCATATCTGGACAATTTCAACGCACGGTAAAAGGGAAATCGAATATATCCTGTAATTCTGTAAAATATCATGTTCGTTGGTAGTGAAAATTGTCGCATACCACAAAGATGAATTGTAAGAGTAATTGAAAAGAAAAAGAATATAACACAAAATATTCATTCAACTATTAAATTATGTTAAATGAATAATGATTGTAATATTTCTCTAATGGAAAAATTCCTTCATTGTTTTCTCCAAATAGTATAAATAGTTTCTAGAAAATATTCTAATTAGTAGTGGCCTGCAGCTGAACAAAACCATACAGAAAAGTCTTCCAAAATGTGTACACACTCTCTTCAAGAACAAATAAAATACACTCGTATTCAATAAATTAATTATTTTAGCAGAAACAGTCTTCCACGAAAACGACAATAAAGTAATATAGTGTATGCGGGTACACAGTTCAAGAGTTATTTACATACCAATTTATATCAAAACAGTTGCTATTCCATAACCTAGTATGTAAATAGCAAATGGTTAATACAGGGAGACCTCGGCTTTTGACTCTTGCTGACGCATGGCGTCATCTGAGACGTAGCAGTGACGCACTGAGTATGGGTGTAACGATGGATTTTCCAAATTTACATATTCACAAACTTCTGAAATAGTGTTAAAGCACCACAAAATAATTTCAAAGAAATGAGTAGAAAGGAAAATTCTTTCGTGAACGAAGCTGGAAAACGTTTCAATGTAAATGCTTCTCTCTATCTCTGATGAGGGGGAACGTCCGCGAATTAGAAGAGCTCGATCTCGTACGACCCGCCCACTTTTTCCAGCCCTTCGGCGCTGTAGCCGCCGCTGCTGCTGCTTCCCATCCAGCCTTAAGGCACGGGAACCCCGACGCGTGGGACGCAATGCAACTGGCGCCAAAGTTGCTGTGGAAGCAATGGCACTGGCATACGGAGCAAATGCGGCGGTGGCAGCGATTGGGTTGAGGGTGGCAAAGGCAGGCGAGCAAGTCGAGGGCGGGAACGGCACAGGGCATCATCAGTTGGATGGAGGAAGCACCAAGTGAGACGGGATCAAGGGGAGGTGAAAGGCGGGATTGGCCGCAGTTGCCGAGGCTGTGTGGAGGCAAAGGCGATGGCTCTGGCAGTAACGGAAGCTGTGGTAGCTGCTGCTTCTGCTTGCCGCGTCTCTATATCTTGTGGGAGAGACTTCGGTGACCTCCAGGCGGCATGTGTATGAACTGCGTGCCACAGCCCGTTCATCGATCTGCAACTTCACGGTAAACAGAAATCCAAACAGCTCGGAATACCAATTTGCATTTACTTGGCGTAGGAATTTATCAAGTATATTGATGCAGGAAGATATGATTATGATTCGTATGAGGAGAAAATTGAAAGAAAGAATTTGGAGCGGGTTTTTGAGAAAACGATTCTTTTAAAAAAAAAATTGCGAGCAAAATTACACGAAAAATATTCATATTTTCGAAAAAAATGCACATGACCTTATTCCAAGATCTGCCTTCAAAGAACAGATCTTTTTAAGGAAAAGTTCCAGAATTTGAATATTATAGTTGTAGAAAAACGCCCCAAAAATTTGCAATTTTCGAAAAATCAGGAATTACAATGAACATTAAACCTGCACCATTCACTTAAGCATCCTTTACCCTATCCTATAATAACGTTTAATTAAATAATTTGGTGCCTTTTTTTAGAAAATTATGAAAACGTTTTTGAGGCTTGATGTAAAGTACCCTCAAAAAATATTCGTTTTAAACTTTTAGAGCCTTGAGTTGGTTCTGATTTATTGAGAAATATTAATTTGAGACAAAATCGACTGAATGGTTTTAAGAGTCAGTGTTGCCGACAGACAGATGGACGGAGGGACAGACAGATGGACGGAGGGACAGACAGATGGACGGAGGGACAGACAGACGGACGGAGGGACAGACAGACAGACAGACGTTTTGACATCAATCGATTTTTCGGTATCATGAACCCACAAAACATGGATTCTGGCTACACCGCGTGTATACCACATTTACTATATATAGAAACAGAATTAATCCACTTTTTCCTTACCAGTTCCCAGTAACAAGAGCGCTCTGCTCACGAATACATAACGTTCTGCTCTTACAAACTAAATGCGAGAAAGTGAAAAAGTCTGGAACATGCGTGGTGACAGTTGATTGCTTCGGATTCGCATAGCATCTTGTAACGTATTAATACGTGCAATAATTTTGTAGCACACACGGTTCCGGTCATTTCGTTTGTTTGGGGACAAAGTAATACTATGGAACAAAAGTAACCCTTTTTTTAAAGCGATAAAAAGTAATACTTTGAATAGCACCAGAAGAATAAAAAATTAACGAACATGTTTCTGATGAAGTATTAATTGCATATATTCAAATTCCAAACCTGATAAAAATATCCATTATATCAGGAAAATAAATGCCTACAATGACTCCAATATCGTACACTTAATTTTTTTTCAATAGATATATGTAGAGAAAAATACACTTTTTGTAAATGAAGAGAAAAACAATAGCAATTTCCGAATGGAAAATTAAGACGCGATATCCCTACAGTGTTTCCTTTACGGAACTGTGGAATGAGCTCACCCAAAATGATGTTTTACACGTGAAAGCACGCCTATACATTTTAAATAGTGAAATAATATGTCAAATAATCCCAACGGTTCCGTTAAGATATTTCTACGGGCATCAATTTCAAATTTGGATCAAAAACATAACATCTGTAGATTAAGCGATGCCTTCTCTCTGATGCAACAGGAGACGAGAATAGAAAAAGCACGAAATGCAACAAACACGTGCGCACGAATCTGCGAGCAACGTCTCCTGGCTCACTGTGCACAGCTTGCACTACAGCTGTGGCACATTAGCGAGGCCTGGCTCAATTTCACACGATTTGTGTAGGTCTGATGCCGAAGCGCCGCACTGCACACCAAAGAGCCCTAACACCAGTCAATTCCTGTGCACAAGAGCCATCGATTGCAAGTGTGCACGAACACCCATTAGAGCCCTTCGTCGCCCTCCAAAGTCGGGAACGCCCGATAATATGCGTGCACATTCGCCAACCCACGCCTACTGATTAGGGTTCCTGTTACTTGAAAATTGGCCACACGTGACCGAACGTTGTCAAATACTATCTTGTTAAGTAAATATTCGATAGTACTTATAACAAACGACCAACATTCTCGGCCATAGTACGAATGGATTGAATAATGTTAATATAAATCGTAAACAAAATCCATAGTACCGATCCGCTGGCCAACATCGCTAAAGCAGTGGTGGCGTAATGATCTCGGACCGAACGGTCGCGGGTTCGAGTCCCGCCTTGGGCAAATTTGTATTTGTGTTCGTTCTTTCACCCCTTATAATCACCATATCGTTTTATATTCATAGTCATCATACCGTTTACATCAATAGTGGTCGCTAATGACCTGGATGTTGATGCGACCTTAAATAACTAAAAAAAATCATAGTCTTCATATCGTAAGTTATATAGTTAGTTTATGGTATTGCACGTTATTTTGAATTCTTTTAATGGTCACCGGAATAAGGCCACATTGCAATTTGCAAAACTTGGAAACTGGAAACAAAAAAGTACACTCAAACATTAACCATCCACGAGTTTGACGTACTAACGAAATTATTGATGAATGCACATAATCAATGAAAAAATATTGTTGAACGTATATTAATAATAATACCTAATGTTGAACATAACAGTGATGGAAATAAATCAACGTTCATTAATTGAGGTATTACGAAGGGTTGACCACATCCAACCACAATCCTAAAACAACCGTTATGTTTGTGTTGACGTTCCCCACATTCGTTGAATCCGTGTCCAAATTATTCAGCTCTCTCAAACACTGTTGGTAGTACAGAATGTTTCGGAATCGCCAAACCGTTTTCTGTTAAATTAAAGTGATCTTACTGTAGGTGTTTGCTTTATAAAAAAAACCTAGCAAAAATACAAGATGAATATTTTACAAGAGAGAAGAGAGATATTTCTGCGACAAATATAAATAGAACCACAGCATTGTGTATGAAAGTATGATCGTTCACAACTTCGTGTGACAAACCCGGCAGCAATATTCACATATTAAAACAATTAAATAGACACTTATTAAATAATGTTCTAAATTTCACAATAAATTATATACAAAAAACTTCAGAAAACATTAAAAATTTTAATCAAATATGTCAACTCTAGATTTTTCATATTGACCCCCCCCTGGAGCAAATTCGTACAAGAACTGCGATATTCACACATGATAAGGAGTTCACGATCCCTGGAATGGATTCAAGCAACACGACTTGGGACACATTTGAATTATAACATATTACAAAGATCCAATATTCGACGTTACAGCATCCAGCATGGAAGGCAAAAATAAATTATCTTTGTTAATATGTCAATGAATACAAATCACTAGAAGCGGTTGAGTACTATGATATTTTCTTGCCTCCCAAATGAAAAACTTAATAGCGCCGGCCTTTGTTTTGGGTTGATATCCTTTTGGGGACACAACTATTTTGCTGCATACATAATATTGATATCCGTGGCCCCAGCAATGTTTCTCGCTCTCCACAGGATATTGTGGATATAAATGATACACACGACCAACCACTTTGCGTATATAGATGCTACGAGATCATAAGAATTGATTAAAGTTAGTGTTTAAACAATAACAGTCGCAGCGTGCAATCATTCTATAACTGGTTCTAGTAAATCACTTTCAAATTAAGATTTATACACCAGAACACTATAATTTTGCAACATGAAATAAGATTAAAATTTTCGTACAGTTATGTTTTGTTATCAATGGGTCATTACTGCCCTGTGTTCTCATATTAAACAGAAATAAGGAATTAATGATTTCAAAATTACTATAAAATCTGAAAGCAAAGATGACGTTGGAATGTAATGTTCCATTTTACCAAATGGATGCTTGAAAACAACTTGGTGGATAACAAACTGAAACCTATGACGTTGAAATATTAATTTAGAACTGTGAAAGTTCATTATAATGTAATAACGCGATTTATATTTTGTGTATTTCATTCATATCTAATACAGAATTTTGTTATGATCGTTCTTAGAAACGTCGAACAAACAACAAAAAGACATAATTTACACAAACGGTTGCAATATTTTGCCATTTGCATTTCTGCAGATTAAAGGTTACGTGGTGATGAACTCACAACAGATGTAGTCTTACATCGAAATAAATTTCATTTGTCGTATTACAGTTATTCAACCATTGAATTAATAAAATATTTTTCGATGCGATGCCAATCGACAAATTTCATCCTCTCGAAGTAATGAGACACAATACAAGCTTGTTTTTAATATTTGCAATGACAGTACATACGAATGGAGTTTGTTTTGAAACGGTAAAAATAATAGCGTATCCGTATCTCTGTAAACGAAAATTAGTACATTTGATGAATAAAATATATTTAGTGAATGTGACTTTGTCAAAGGGTGACACGATGTGCGAATTTATGGAACATTACATAGCAATATGATATTTCATCTGAATACAAAAGGATGAATTAGGAGATAAAATTTACCAATTGAATGAACAGAATAAAGAAAATAAATTTTTCAGAGAAAACTTGAAAGGGCATAGTAGAGAGGGATTGGCAAATGGAACAGGTGAAAATAATGAATAAAAAGAACGGTATAACATACTCAAGGAATAGAAAATGGTGCCTGATTAGTGACAGAAAATATGAGAAGAGCGTCGAGAAAGAGAATGTGATTAAGCTAGTTAGAGAACGCAGACACAGTTTCAACAAAGTAATATGAAAGAGAGCAAACAAAGTAAATTAAGATTGCTAAAGCTGAAGAGACGTAGCTGCCTCATCCCTGAAGTATCGCGGGTTCGAATCCCGCCCAGGGCATGGATGTTTGCGAGTGTCCGTATACCGTAGCCGTTACCCCCAATGTGACTTACAACGATCGCTAAATGACTTAGTATTTGGAAAGCGACCGGAAATAAGTCGAAAAGTACGATAACTAGAAGTGAAAGCAATTGTAGAATTTACCCTAAAAAACTGAGAGCAAAATAACAACTGAAATGTTTGGTCCTGATCCGTAGAGGCGCGAGGAGGTGGAAAATGCGTCGAAACGGGATGGAAGAGGGGTGAGAGAGCGGGGATTGGGTGGCCTGGGGCAAGGCGGGTCGTGGAGCTGGACGGGGTTGCGTCCGCGCTCTAATTACTCCGTGACCAGACGCGAACCCGCGGTCTCCCGGACGCGCGTCACGTTCTCGCCCGTTTCTCGCCCTTGCCGCCGCCTCTACTGTCTGCCCTTGCTCCGCTTAACCCCTTAAGGACTGAATGTCTTAAATGGATTATTTGTTTAAATTTAGTTTACGAATAAAATTTAAAAGGGTGAGAATCTATAAACTTTTGTTTAAAATCTTTTTTTTTTAATTTTATTGAGAAAACTTTACCGTGATATGGTCACGCTAGTCCTTTATGAGAACAAATATGACACATTGTAATAGTCATGAAAAATGTTTTCTATGAAAAATTATAAAACACTGAACACACAACCCTACTTTGCATTTAGAATATTCAGTTCTACAAACACTTGAACAAACTTCTCCAACACATCCGCGACTTTTCTAATTCGGCACAGGTTGAATCAAATGATTTCGTTCATTAAATCTAATATCATTGGAAATCCTATTGAGTGTCACACTTCCTAGAGCAGTTGAGAGCCTTCCAGAACCCCTTAAGGAAACTGCATATTTAGTTAGATAAGTAGTGAAATCTTTTGAAGTGATGATTTGGTATTGTCCTAATGCTTTTTTGCACAATATCCATGGATTGTGCATTGCAGCTTCTAAGAGCTCACTGTCAGTAAAAAAGACCAATACCAATTTTTTCTCTCTAATGTCGATTGTGTAGGCGAGATGTCTTCATCCATTCTATCTGTGCCTCTCATATATTTATTATGTGTGCGTATGATTTTTGATGTGCTTATTACAATTTTCTTTTCTGCAGCACTATATCTTTTGGCATCGTCTAAAGGCTGCATCCCATAGCATGTTCACAGTACTTACACGTTAGAATTGTATTTCCAGGCTACCAAAATCAATCAATCATCACAATTTTGGAATCAATAAAGGCTCTATTTCAGAATCCTTTCTTTTTTACGTAATACAGGGCAATCTTTTGGAATCCTGTTTTGTCTCTTCGTTCCATTTCCTTCATATCCCCACTGTAAAATTGTGTATCCCAAGGCCTAGCGTAACAATATGGTCATGCAAGTTTAAAATCGTACTCACAGCCCATGACGGAAGAAATTTTCGTTATTTTTGCATTAGTTATATCATTTAACTATACTTCAAAACATGTAACGTATTAAACGCGAAATGAAAACAAAAGTATCGAAAATAAAAAAGCCTTACTTGATCGAATATACTGATTTCTGAAGGTATGAATTTCTCTATCAACAAGAATCTGCGTAAGACCCATGGGTACACATTTTACAAGGAGACAATAGAACGGATCATTCAAGATGTTATTCAAGATATGATTGTAGCGATCCATCACTCGAAGACACAATTTACATATTTTTATAACACATTTAGATCATTGTTAAAATTTAGATAATTTTTAGCCTCGTCTGCACGGTCAACGGAAGAAGCTATGGGCAACGTTAAGTAATTTTTTATCCTTAGATGAAGTATCCCTACCGGAATTGAGTGTAATTTCTTGACTTTTATTTATTTATCGACAAAAACAGTTAAAAACTGTGTGATGTGCTAAAAACTGTGAGAAGAAGTGTATTCTGTACACGATTTCTTAAATTCTAGGATGCCTACGCTAACGCATATGCAAATTGAAATATGAATAGAGATAGAAATTAGTATTTTAGCAAGAATTGATAAAAAATCGCTTCAGTGTAATAAAAACTATTTGCGAAGGAAAATCAACTATAGATTTTGGTTATTATCCCTCATTGTGCCCTTCGTTAAGGACTTGACGTCCTACCGCGAGAACATGAAGAACGATAATTGAGGTTACATTTGTATCCAGAAGCAAAATAAAGGGCCATCTCAGCATTCGCTCTAAGTTCCACGGAAACTTGACAAAAAAACGTGTCGGAGAGGGATCTTCATTATTGATGAGAATCTTTTGAGTTTGGTAAATATTTTTGGAATCTATTTAGGAGCAATTCTGACTCCAACCTCATAAAAATTAAATTATTTCAAACCAAGTAAACTTAAAAAACTGAAAAGTTTTAAATACATGTACACGTGTATAAATTTAATTCATTTTAGATATAAATGACATATCTAAAAGGAGAAGTTTATGTGAATAATTTTCAGTGCTGCAAAACATTATTGCGCCTGGGGTCAGAAAACATCCCAAACAGAGTCCGAGGGTAATGAAGCTCAAATACCAAAAGGCAATTTATTTAACTTATCCAAACATTTTTATAAACATGATACCTGAACACAAACTGAAAAAGGATGAAAATGCTGAAAGTAAAGAGTGATATCACTAACATTTCAGAGAAGAATGAAAATAAAATAATGTGCCCAGGGAATGACGAAGTTGATGTCTTACGTGCGTTTCCTTCATTTTAAGTACAAAACTGTAAATTATGTTTCTTTAAAATTGATACCGCAGCTAATAACTGTTTAGAATATATATTACATTTTTACATACATTATAATTTGTTTTTTATTGAAATGATATTCAAAAGAATCTTTCAGTCATTCTCTCACTTTTAAACCCATTTGTTCGTACATTTTGAGCACATTAACGGAATACCATTATATTTAAATATTCCATACAGGGTTAAACATTGTATTTGTGATATAAAAACTGTTTTACATAAAATACATATATATCAAAAAAATATTTCGGAATTTGATGAAAAATTTCCTAGGTATACTCAAAAAAGTTTTGAATATATTCGTCTCTTATAACTCCCATGCCAGCACCAGACGTTTCGACACATACATTTCTTTAGTGAAAGAAGTGCGTGAACATTACACAAAGGTATACATGAAATTTTCGTTACTAAGCAATTGCTCTTCAATGAAAAAGTTATTTTTCAGATCACCACCATTTTACAGGATAGATGGAACTGATGGATGAATGTATGAAAAAGGGAAAATATGCATCACAATACCTATCACAATTTCAACAACGTATTTTGCATAAGCAAACATTTCTTTCTGTTGACATGACGCAGTCCGAGAGTAAAAACATTATCTGTTTGCGCATGCACATCGGAAAATACAGAACTGACCAAAGGGAATTAAGAGGATGTGAATATTTTTGGTAATTTGGAATAACGAGTGTTAATATATTCTTCAGGCTAATGTGGGAGAAGGTACTTGAAACTGTACTAATTTAAGGCCAATAAAGATCATTTCTAAAACTGTATGTAACATCTATGGAAAAAGTGGAATATTTAAATGATATATTGAGCTCTGGAATTCCTGTTCTCGCAATTTTATTATATTACGTGAAATTCTGAATAAAGATAGCAACCAACGCTTTTGGAAATACTTTATAGCAAGAAATCTTCGTTTTTGTGTATTAGCAACTATTTACATCAGCAAATGGAACGGAATGGAATCGATCATTCAAAAGGAACGTCCATTTGAATTAATTGAGCACAAAATTAAGTTCATTATGCTACGCGTTCAGAATTCTTTCAAATTCAGTCAGCCTTGATACTGCTCGTTGTGTATATTTCGCGAATGTTCATTCCCGCCTGAGATATGGCATAATATTCTGGGGAAATACATCTTATAGCTCCCAGACTTTTAAATTAGAAAAAAGGATTGAACGAATTGATTGATATATTAGTGTTTCCGAGCGCGTCAACTGCTTTGGTCATTAGTCCCGTGTAAGTGTAGTGCATGTTTTTTCTCGGGAGATGGCGGTGATTTTCCCCCACTGGATGACGAGATCCAGCGCCGACCTATCGTCGGCTAGTGGGGTTTCCCACCAGCGGGGCACCGCCCCAGCCGGGACAAGTCCCAGGGACAAGCACCAGTTTCTCGCCACCGGTCTCCCGGAATATGTGGTAGTGTAGTGCATGTTAGTGTAAGAGTGTGTGTAAGGGGAGATGACACGACAAGGAAGAGAAGGAAAGATCGCGCGCGTCTGTGGCCCTTTTGGTAGGGTACTGTCCCGACGTTCGCCTGGGGATGATCGTAGAAACCACGGAAACTACCGAGCAGAGCAGCGGGCCGCTAGAATTCTCCTCCAGACAGCGACTGAATTCGACCTAGCTGACAAGCTAGTGTCGAAAATCCTGCCGCCGCTAGGACTGGAACCTAGGACCTCCCGGTCAGAGGCGCTGCAGTGACATCAGTTGATGCACTGAGCTACAGCTCCCGGTAACTGTACAAATAATAACCAAATTCCACCCACGTGATTCTTGTAAGCCTCTCTTTATTAATCTAGGAATTTTATCATTACTTTGTCTCTTGATATACGAATCAGTGTTTTTGTCAAAAATGACTTGCTTAAGGGCGGTAATGTATTTTTAGAAAATGCAGATGCCTATAACTATAACTCTCGACCTAGTAATCATATCCATCATGTACCAATATCAACAGCTCTTTACAAAAAATTCACATACATTACATGTACATTATTTTACACTTTGCCAAATGACATTAAACGATTAAATTCAATAGAAAAGTTTAAATCCTACGTAAAATCGTTTCTGCTGCATTTATTATTATTATTATTATTATTATTATTATTATTATTATTATTATTATTATTATTATTATTATTATTATTATTATTTCTATACAATTAGAAACTATGTTGAGCATCAAAGAGAAAGTATTATTAATTTAAACAGTGATATTTAATATATTATTTACCATTGGGACTGTATGTTTCTAAAAACCTGTAACAAGTCTTGTACTGCCTCCTCTGGGTCTATGACCAGCATCTCGATCACGTTTATCGTCCAGTTAGTCCTTTGAGTAAATCCTTTGAGTAAATGCTGAGATGGCTCCTTATTTTGCTTCTGGACATAAATGTAACTTCATTATCTGTGCACGTCTTCTAGAATTCAGTAGGAAATATATTTATTCAAATTATCGTTCTCCATGTTATACGACAGGAAGTATTATTCCTTGACGAAAGACATGATGAGGGAAAAGATCTCAAATTTATTGCTGATTTGCCCTTGAAAATAGATTTTATTATATCGGAGAGAATACTTTCGTTATCAATCCTTACAAAAATTGTTCATTTTTACTTTATTCAAAATTCAGTAAATATATGGCTTAGGAGTGGTAACACAGAATTTTGAAAATGTGCACAGAATTTACTTCTCCCCTTAGTACACCACACGGTTTTTAACTGATTTTGTCGTAAAATAAAATAATAGTACAGTATGAAACAATGATGTAATGATGGGTATTAATACACGAGTATCGTAAACTTCACACGAGTGTATTAATACCCGGTACATGGAGTTTCATACGATAATTTTTCTAGGACTTTTATAGTTGAAACATTTACATTGAATCGTTTCGTGGCAGTTGACATGCAGGATTCAGCCAAGGCAACCTAGCGGATCAGTCAGCCTGCGAGAGAATACAAAAGTTGCGGCAATAATTCCGAGGTCATCGTTTTAGCTTTTTCTCGTATTTCTGGATGTACCAACTCCTCCTCTGATTCACTAGAGATTTCAAACTAAAGAATTGACTGGTTTTAAAGGACAAACACATATAACACACAACAGCAGCAACATATAACACGCAATAACTTAAGTTCTGATTGTCAGTGGAATGTTCCCTCTACCACTACTACTGCGCTAGTCAAATAGAATCAAAGTGAAATTACGGTCCAATTTATATTAAATAATATTCTATATAAAAATTACTGATAATTTAAAAAATTAAAAGTGATAAATATAATACAACATTAAATGCAATTTTAGTGTTCACACAATCGAACAAATCATTTACTAGAACTATTCTCAATAATTAATGAAGGGTCAATACTTGGTTTGTAAACTTCTCTGTGATTGGCCAAGAACCTGTATCATAATGAAATCTGTATCGTAATGAGTATCATTATGAAACGGGTTGCAGCCACCAAATGACAGAATTATTCAATGGGAGTAGAAAAAAATGAGCAGCAGACTTTCGCTTATTCCATTTCATGCATAATGTGAATGAATCTACCGAGAGTACACTGACAACGGTTATTTTATGGTAATGCTGGCAAAACAACTAATTTACTCCATTCGAGTCCGCAGAGCTAAAAACCGTGAGCAGATAGTGAAGCTCATTTACGTCTAGAAGCAAAGCAAAGGAATATCTCAGCATTTCCTCAACGGATCAAAGGAAATTAGACAAATACCTTATCGAAAAGAGAATAATTGATTATGAAGCGAAAGCTACGATTTAGAGGCATATTTTGTCCTTGATAATTACGAAAAATGGGAACTCATTGCACAGGGTTAAAATAAATATTATATTGGTTATTGGTACTAATTTTTGTTGTTGGTTATTTAAGGTCGCATCAACACCTAGGTCATTAGCGACCACTATTGGAGTTAACGTTATGGTAACTATGAAGATAAACAAAATAGGAATGATAAGGGGTGACACTACTGCCTTAGCGATCTCGGCCACAGGGCCGTCGCGGCAGTAAAAGCTTGGAATTCTTAGAACTTTGGGTTTCGTTTTTTTTAAATAACGTATGAGATACTGGAGCAGATTTATTTTGACTTTCTACGCTAGTTTTTGAAAACACTCTTGTTTGATCAGTAAAAGAATATTTTGAAGCAGTTTTTGAGAGAATGTTTTTAATAATTTACTTTAGGTTTAACCCGAAATTACGGGAAAACTACAGGTTTTTTAAAATAAACTTCATTAACATTTTTAAGTAGCTAATTTTAAGAACATAATTTTTCAGACAAAAATTTCTATCTTCAATTTTGTAGTTTTAAAATGTTAACTTTTTGCAATTTTCCAAAATTCAGAGAGGTCGCCAGAAATGAGTCTTTCACCAATTTTTTATCGTCCTTTTCATCCATTCGAGAAGAAAATTTACAGGAAACTAGAGGTGCTACAGAATGGCACATACTTTCTCGTAGCAGTTTTTTGTAGTTTCCTTGGCGTGGACTGCCTTTAAGGTGTTCCTCCATTCTCTGACCAGCTGCCATCGATCTTCACCGAAAGTACATTTTCTTGACGTTTTCTTAATTTTTCGGTAACTTAATAGTAGAACCGAAATACTACTTCAAAAATATTAAAAAAGAGTAAAATCTCATCCAAAATAGAAATTTTTATCTTAATTTTGAAGCTGTCTTTTGTTTTAGAAAATGACGATTAAGCATTACTCAAAATGCTAAATTTGAAGCTCTTTTTCACTGGAATCTATTGAGTTTTTGGAAAACTTCATTTGAAGTCCTCTCAAGCACTTCCACTCACAAATGTAATAATGCATGCAAATTAATGGAAATGTACATATTAACAGCGTGAGAGATATTTCAAAAAATACATTCGTGTAATTTTTGAAAAAGCAAAAGAATACACGAAAATTAACTTTAAGTCATTTTAACACTGCAATTAGCACTATATATTGGAGAAGTTTGAAAAAAAATGGTGTAATTTTTTAGGAAATGGGGTTTGAGCTTTTCTGAAAATTTGGAAATTTGAGGTTATTTTTAAAGGAAAATGTTACGTTTTTGTGAAACTTTATTTGACATTACTTAAAGCACATGTACTCATAAATCAAATAGTGTGAAGAAATTGCCTCTAAGATAAATATTACGGACGTGAGAGACAAGTCAAAAAAATTACATTTTTGTAATTTTTCAAAACCAAAAGCATAGAGCAATATGACGTTTCTGTCATCTGATGGGATTGGTTGAGTACTCTCCCCAGCAAAAATTTAAAGTGAAAATTTGGAGCAATTTTTGAGAAAATCTTGTTTTTGTTATTTTTTAAAATTGGAAACATTGCACGCTCTATTGCACAAAAGTACTAAAATTTTCAAAAAAGGCTACATGACCTTAATGAAAGAACTATTTATGGGTAGCAAATTTCATTTGAGGGTAAAATCTTTGCCTTCACTTTTATAGTTGTAGGAAGACCCCTCAAAAATTCACTTTTGCAATTTTCGAAAATTCAGAGTTAACCGTGAAAATGGAACCTATAACCACTTTATAAATATACTTTACTCTAATCTTATGAGAAATTTAAAGACAAAATTTGCACCCGTTTTTGAGAAAATTTTGAAAATGTCCGGAGGGTTTAATGTAAAGTACCCCCAAATTTTAAAGAATATTTTTCAAAATTTCAAAGCATCCACTAGAGCCACATGAACAGGGATTTGTTCACATACGACAGACGACCGGTCGCACGTTTTGAAACAAACTTTTTTCAGTATCAGGGATCCCAAAACGTGTATTTCCGTTGAAATCTTGAATTCGATTTTCCGCAGCATTACATAAGTTTCTCTAGGTATTTAAAAAAAATACATTTGTGTTATTAAAAAGAACAGAAGAATGCTCCAAAATGAACTTTACTTCACATAAAAAAGTGCAATTAGTATTATTCATTAGAAAAATTTAAAGAAAGAATTTTGAGTCAATTTTGAAAAAATGGAGTGTATTTGGTTCTGAAAATATGGAATTTTGAGTTCATTTTTATAGAAAACTCTTGTTTTCGAGAAACTTGATTTGAGATTATTTAAAGCACATATACTCATCAATACAATATCGTGAAGAAATCGCCTCTAATGTAAATATTACCGACGTGAGAGACATGTCAAAAACTTCCATTTTTGTAATTTTTCAAAAAACAAAAGCATAGAGCAATATGACGTTTCTGTCATCTGTCATCGAATAGGGTGCATTTGGTACTAACTCTTACAAAAATTTAAAGAAAAAATTTGGATTCGTTTTTGAGAAAATATTGTTTTTGTTATTTTTTTAAAATTGCTAATATTGAACGCCCTATTGCACGAAAACTACTAAGATTTTCCAAAAAAATGGACATGACTTTTATGATACAACGGTTTATGGGCAACAAATTTCGCTTGAAGAAAAATCTCTATCTTCAATTTTATAGTTGTAGGAAGACGCCGAAAAAATTCAAACTTTTGCAATTTTCGAAACTTGAGAGTTAACCTTGAAAATCGAATCTATGCATCCTTTATAAGCGTATTCCTATTCTTACAAGAAATTTAAAGAAAAAAAAATTGTAGTGGTTTTTGAAAAAAAAATTGAAAATGTCAGGGGGTCTTCATGTAAAGTACCCCCAAATATTAAAGAATGTTTTTCAAAATCTCAAACCATCAACTAAAGCCTGATCGACAGATCTTTCTTCAATTTGGAAAAGATTGTACACATGGTTTAGGTGCTAGCTGTGTTGACAGACGGACAGACGGAGAGGCGGAGAAGCGGAGAGATAGAGAAACGGAGAAACGGAGAGACGGAGAGAGGGAAAGACGGAGAGAGGGAAAGGCGGAGAGACGTTTCGAAAAAACAACTTTTTCGTTACCAGGGGACTCCAAAACGTGTATTTCCGTTAAAATCTCGAAATCGATTTTCTGGAGCATTACATACCTTCCCCTATACTACGTATATTTCTCCGTATAGACGTATTATACGAGAAAGTAAAAATGAACTTTTGCATTGTCAAAATATCAGGGAATGTAACGCAAATGAGATCTGCACTATTCTCTTAATTATCCTTTTGGTTATTCGAGGACAAAGGATAATCAAATAATTTAGAGCCATTTTTTAGACAATTTTGAAAATGTTGAGGTTTCATGTAAACGGATCGAAATATCCGTTTAAAACTCACAGGGACTGAAGTTCCTTTAAATTTACCTAGAATTATAATTTTTGGAGAAAATCGGTTGAATGGTTTTGTCACTAGCTTTGACCACACACGGTCAGACAAACACAGTCAGTCAGAGGCGAGTCTTGTTGTGAATCGATTCTTTGGAATTAAGGAGCCACACATCATGGGTTCTGATTACACAAAGGGTTAGAGGAAGATATTTACTATGCATAGGAATATTATTTATTTATCCACGTTTTCGTTACCAGGGCCCGACAATAAGAGTGTTTTGGTCGAAAATTCGCCGTTTCTCAGCGCATGATTACAATTGCATGATTACATGTCTCTTCTTACGAAGTAAGTGCAAGAAAGTAAAATGTAGTGGAAGGAAATAACATGGCATAATACATGTCATATACATGTTAATTTAGTAAAACAAATAATATGTCACCTCACATCGATGGATTTAAAAGCAATTTGTGTTTACTTTTGTTGATCATTTGGGAGCACCTCTAATACGCCTAGAACATATTCCCCATATTTCCCTGTATCGGTTTTTCCATTGTTTTCCACGCATACAAATGAACAGAAAAATTACGTCAGTTGTAACACAGCGTCAGCAATTGATTCAACTTCGCCAGGGCTTCGAGTAAACAACAAAGCGTGAAACAAGTAATTCAATGGGGCAGCCCAGACAAAAGAAAGTATTACGAGCGCTGATCAAAGCACACGCTACGCGTTCAGCTCATGGCTATGTTATAGCATGTTCCATGTCCTAGAATAACCATAGGTATATTCAGGAGAACGAGTTTCCCTTGTTTTGTCTTTTCAACACCACTCCAACACAAACAATTTCAATTTCACGCAGTTCCGCGTTAGAAAAATAACAAACCCAATTCATAGGAGTGCAGAGGAATAAACCAAGATTACCAGTGATCTATACATCTTCCTTCTACGCAAAGAAATCATTTTACGTGATGTATTAAAACACCTTCACGTTTACACACTTGAACGGATTACTTTTTCCGATTCTGTGATTCCAGATAGAAAAACGCTGAATTGCGTCAACACATAATACTGTTGTTCGGCTAGATTCGGACATAGATTCCACAATCGCTATATAAGATAACTCGTTTAGGATTTGGGACAGTGTTTTTATCTATGAGTTAATACAATGTCTCGTAGGTCATTCTGCTGAGAAAAACTTCGTTACGGTGCAGCGGACCCGAAAATTATAACTAATAGTATTGTGGCGCTCATAACAACAGTTCTATAGCAAATCGACAATCTAAAAATCCATGCTACATATGTAAATGACCTCCCGAGTACATTAACAGTATTTCACAACTTGGAAAACTGAAGGTAAATTTGCGAGTGATTTGCAAGATAACCAATTTTTTTTAAGAATACTGAAATTCTAACTTCTCATCGACCTCTCTTCAAGCCAAAATTTATAAATTCAAATTTCTTTATCAGATATACCTAGTATTGCCATAACTCTCACATTACCTGTAACTTTTGCCTTTTTCAAACATTCACAGGTCAACGAAAATGATACCTGCAAGAATTTTTACGCGTCCATTGATGTATTCTAGGAAATAATTAGAAGAAAAAATTTGGACCTGTTTTGGAGAACAAAATTGTAAATTGCATATTCTTAAAGCAAAAATACGAGAAACCAACGCACTTATTTAGATCTAACTTTTTACAACACATTTCATTAAGGAAGAAATCTGCATCTTAATTATAATTTGATTGTGAATTTGTTTGCAATTTTTAAAAATACAGTTACCCAAATGTGAGATCTGACCCATTTTTAAAAGTGTTAAAAGTATTTTCCTGTCCCAGGAAAATACTTAAGGAAAAAATTGAAGCACTTTTTAAGCAAATAATTGTTTAAAACTTGCCCATATTTTACGAATAACTGCGCGAAAACTAATAGTATTTTCGAAATATTGTTCTGCATTATTCAATAATCTGTCTTTAAAAACAGATTTTATTAAGAAAAAATCTATATCTGCAATATTTTTGTCGTAGAAAGACGACGAAAAGCGAGAACGAAAAAGATATCTCCGTCATTTGGTATCGGTCTTTTATTTTATAACAGGAAAATGTTTAATCCAAAAATTTTGAGACTTTTTTGAAAAAAATTGAAAATGTTGAGACTTCATAAGGAGTATCTCCAAACATGAAAATATCAGTTCCAAATATGTAGTGCCTCAATTTTGTCCAGATTGGTCGGAGAAAATTATTTAAGTTTAGATGCTAGCGTTAACAACAGAAGGACGAACGAACAGAGACAGAGAGACAGACAAATCATGTTTCGCACATAGTTCGCGATGTTTCGTGCACATTCGCATACAATTAAAATGAAACTAGTGGTGCTACAACAGCATATTCTTTCTCTTATTTGTGACTTTTGCAATCTACGAAAATTCATAATATTCAACTAACCTGAGACCTGTGGCATTTTAAAGCGATCTTTGTCATATCTAAAGAAAAAATTTAGATTTTTGGAGAAAAAATATTTTTTACAAATTACCTTTACTTCAAGTAAAAACGATCGCAAAATTTCACTTTTTAAAATAAATTATACAAGCTATTATTTACAGATTTTTAATACAGGTAATTTTTAAACAGATTTTATTTCGAAACAAAGCTCTATGTACTTCGACAATATTGAGGGTTCATCGAAAATGAAACCTGCCTGTTATTCTGTTTTTCGGGTGCATCAACAAGAAAACACTAGTCTTGTTAGTGCATTACATGCTTTATCCAAGTATTTATCCCGTACACTGTCCCTGTTATGCATTGTTACGAACATTATACATATCAATCGACAGTCCGCACCAAAGAAAATGCCGACGTTCGGAAAACATCTCAACATTGATTAATAGGTAGGATACAGGATCACGGGATCGGTCAATTAATGGATTACACTAGTTTGCCAACGTTTCGGAATATTTTATTCCATCATCAGAGCTTACTAATACATATACTGGTCAAACATAATGTTCCTCCACAGCACAACTCCAATACAGAGTTGCTGAAGCACCCACGTCCATAGCAGGTCCGACCATGGCCACGGCCCGAAAGAAAGTCTTGTATCCTACTAATTAACTACTGTAGAAAGATCCTGTATCCTACTACTTATTAACGGTCGTGATTTCTACAATGGTTAACATTGATTAACTGATTGTTTACTTTTTCCGGGCGCGTCAACTGTTGTTATTGGTCCTGTAAGTGCAGTGAACCCCATGTGGTCTACAACTCCACATAAATCTTGCTTCATCAGGGGCATAAGTATCCGAGGTGGGCACCTACGGCTTCTCGACTTCTATCCGCACCCCCGCCGACGCGCAAGCATGCCAACGGGCTGATGTCCGAATGTCATTTATTAAGCTCCTCCCCCGCTCCTCCCCCGCCCTTTTTTCGCCAGCTCGTTCCCCTTCGCCTCCTTCCTTCGCACTCCACTCTTCTCTTCCCCGTCCCGTTCTTTCCGGCCCACCCTTCCCGTTAACCGTACCCAGCTCCCTATCCGCCCCGCCCCACTGCCCGTCGTCTCATCCCGCGCCACGCCGTTTCTCCCCGCCAGCCACCCTCCCCCCCGCCTGCTTTGAGAGCGCGCCCGGGGAGCAGTAGCTCCTACATTTGCCTGGAAATTATCGAAGAAACCACGGGAAACTACCGATCAGAGGAACCAACCACTAGAATTATCCTCGAGAAGTTGAATTCGTCGTGCAATGTTCATGGTATCCAAAATTATTTCTCTTTGGGACTTGAACCCTAGGACCACTCGTCAGAAACGTTGCAGAGATAACGGCAATGCTTCCACTGAATCATCTCAACTCTTCCAGCGTGTTCAGAGCAGCGAGTGAATAACAGCGCGAAGAACCCAATCCCCCGGGCCCACGCGCTGAGGGGGAGGCGTGGGTTGTGGCGGGGGGAGGGGAGGAGGCGGGGCCCACCGCCAAACTCGGAAGGGGCCGCCCGCGTCCCCGGGCGCCCTGCACGCAGCGCCAGCGCGCGCGATCCGCACGCGGGGCACGTCTGCGTTTTCCAAAAGGCCCGTCTGCGGGGAGATCGATGTTCGCGTGCGGCGGCCGCCCGCCCGGCCGGCAGGGTGGCCGACGGGTCCGGCGCGGCCGCCTCCGTTTACGCGCGGAAACGCCGCTGACGGGCCCCGCCCAGCCCCGATCCGCCCCGGTCCATTCCGCTCGCCCACCCCGTTCCTCGCCGCCGCTCTCCACCCCACTCTACCCCGCTCAGCCTCATTTCGTTCTGTCCTGCTCTGCCCCGCCCAGCTTTCGGAGCTCCTCCCCTTCCCCGCACCTCGTTCCTTTCGCTGGTTCCTCCCCGCCCAGTTCTTCCATGTGCTGTTCCTCCCCTCCCTGTTTCATTCCTCTACCCCCATTCCTTCGCACTCCGCTCCTCCTCGCCCCGCTCTCTCTCGCCTCTTTCCTCCCCGCCGTTCCTTTCCATCCAGTTCCTTCCTGCCCCGTTCCTTCCCGCCCCGTACCTCCTCGTCTTGTTCCTCCTTGCTTGTTTCTCCCCGTCTCGCAGTCGCTCGCACTGTTCCTCCTCGCTCCTTTCCTCCCCGCACTGTTGCTTCCCGCGCCGTTCCTCCCTGCGTCGATCCTCCTCGCCCCATTCCTCCCAGTTTCATTTTTCTTCGCGTCATTCCTTCACACCCGTTCCACCTCGTCCGGCTCATCCCCTTCCTTTCCTCCCCCCGCTCCTCCCCCGCCGCTCCTCCCCCGCCCGTTTTTCGTCAGCTCGTCCCCCTTCGCCTCCTTCCTTCGCACTCCACTCTTCCCCGTCCCGTTCTTTCCCGCCCACCCTTCCCGTCAACCGTACCCCGCTTCCTATCCGCCCCGCCCCACTGCCCGTCGTCTCATCCCGCGCCGCGCCGTTTCTCCCCCCCCCCTGCTTTGAGAGCGCGCCCGGGCCGCGCGTGCCGCGAATGGACGCTCCCAACAGCCGGTGTCCGTTGCGGCAGACGCGGCCGCTCCCGCTGCAGCCGGCGCCGCTTGCACGCGCCGCTCGCCCCATTTGCCACTAAGCGCGCCGGCGAGATGATTAACACCGCAGTGTGCTCTCTCAAAGAATTGGGTGTCGAATTGTACGAAAGCGAGTAATGCGAGGTCTGGCTTTGGCGCCAGGCTCTGAAGTTCTTTAGTCAATGTTGACTCTAGCAACCAAGTCTCGCATTGCTGTTGCATCTCACCATCTACGACACTCTTACAGCTGCAGTTTGAGTCCCTTACTTCCTGTCGTTTTGCGAAAGGAGCCTTTGCTGCCACTATATGTTTCTTCTCAAAGAGGGACCCTTTTCGCAATGTGAATCTTGCCACTACTGTCGTCTCGCTCACAAATGTACCCTCTCCCACAGAAAAAATGTCGTTCAAAATTCTATCTTCCACACCGCGCCGACAAACTTGGACAGCCCTCGGCCTGGGGGAGGGCAGGGGGAGGGACGCGTTGACCAATCGCTAGCAGGTAGAACCACACTTGTCTGTGATTGGTGCAACATCCCAAGGGGCAGAAAGAACGCTCTCTCAGGGGGAGGGGGCTAGTTCGTTTACGTACGAGACGGAAATATCGTCATATTTCCCTGCCGAAGGAGATATTTTGCCTGCGCGTACGCCACGACGAAAAAAATATTTCTAAGCCGGGTTTTCCGTCCAGAATGATTTTCTATAGACCAGTAAATATTTATCATTTTAGCAACAATTATCCTAACTTTTAGTAATCGATTTGTAACTCCTGACAAACTATTTTGAGATATTCATTTCAGGCACAATTTGCGGAGCCTTCCCGGCCGTTCTAACGCATATTTCCAATTTGTTTATAAAATTATAAATTGTTGCAAAATTGTTAATTCGCTGTCTTTGGTTCTGGGACATCGGGAGACTCTCCCCACTTTAGATTTGCAAAATTTGGAAATTGTTTATAAATTTGCAATTGTTGCAAATTTTTTTATTGTCTAATCTGAATGACGTTTAAATGTGATGCAAAATTCCGAAATCCGTTCGGTGCTATTATATCTCGTTCTCGAGATATATGTAATTGTTTATAAGAATTTAACATCTTAGTAGACCCCATTTGTTTGCGCTTAATTCATTCGCGCTAGCAGAATGGGCATACTGAAAAAACCGCGCTTTTCCAATGCCGCGCTTTTGCATACCTAATACGCTTAAAATGCACTTGCTTGTAAACAAATTCTGTGGCCAATTTAATTATGCTAAATTCGTATTTTTACGGTGAGTATGAGCATAACTTTTATTTGGTTTTTATATTCTCTTTTAAGTCCTACAATTTGCAAGTCGATATATTTATCAAATATGAAAGAAATAGATTAGAAAAAAAAATTTTTCAAGGTGCATTACGCCCAAACAATTGTTTCTGTTTTTCTATCAAAGGGATGTTGAGCAACCGAATAACTGTATTATTAATTTTTTTTAAGTCCCCTGTTAACACCGAGAGTCAGAAACTATTTGTTCCTCTTGTTTAACCATTACCATTAAAAAATAGGGAAACATATTGCTAAGCGTTTGCTATAAACTGCAGTGGATTGGATGAATGTAGTGTTAAGGTTTTCAAATACAGAAATATTCAATTTTGTGTTTTGAAAGATCACATGAGTAGAATCACACATCACAATATTTACACAAGTACAGAAAATTCTAAATAAACGTATATAAACTTTAAGTTAATATTTTCAATTCAATTTATCATTCCTTGCTAAAACTGTTAATTTGAAGATTTCATTGTATAATATTCAAATCAGAGCTTTATGTGCTAAATTTACGCATTGTTAATACATATTTGTAAACAACATTAATATATTTAATATACATTTGAAAGGTTTTTAGATTGGCGAACGTTTCAATGAAATTTCATGAATTCCTAAATGCTTGAAAATAAATACTTGTAAAATTAAATTATTGTAGCGTGTAAAAATATAACAAACTCACGTATTTGATAAAACGAGTTGATATTACTAAAAGAAAGCAAAACAGATGTTATAACAATTCAAGGAGATTTAGATTTTGTTTACAGTTTAGTGAATATCAATGCTCTAGCATTTCCCAGTGAAAATACATAGAACGAACTTGGTGGTCAAGTGATATGACCTTCCCAACACAGACTACATTTCAGTATCGTCAGAGTTCGAAGGTGGTTTGTTGGCCGCCATCCTACGAATCTATCAAAACCTTGAATTTTGCACGACCGTCTGTACAGGGAGAATGTAGCGGTTTATTAAACGGAAACGGGCCATTCGAGGTATCTAATGTGCACTCTTTGAAAACGTTTAACCATTATAAACTATCCCTAAGAAAAATATCAAATAAACAATGTTAATGGTCACCAGCTTAACATTGCCTTTACTATTTGAATGTTTCCAACATCCCCAAAACCAACAGAAAACCCATGTTTTTACAGGTTATTATAAAACCAATTCAATAAATATAAGCATTTATTCACTTTATTATTTTTAAAACACTCAAATATCTACGATGTTATTTGATTCATGTCTTCATCGAAGATCTGAGATTAAAATACTGATAAGCAGAGAAAAATAAAGTAATTGTGAGTGATTGATAAAGTCGAATGATCAAATGAAAACAATGTTTCTTGCTTCATATAATGCTATCGTGTTTAACAGACATGTAATTACATGTGATACCTATATTTAAACATCCAAACTAATGAAAATTTTCAAAATTAAAATCAGCAATAAAACGTTGATTCATCAGCAAGGATTATATTATTAAATACTTTTTTGAGGTTCATGTGCTCCTGTGTGAATAACGTAGTAAACGTGATTCGTATGATCCAGTTTCTCAGAATAATACAAAACCTGCTAGACACACACACTAAACATAATAGTTGTCAAATAGTTATTTACGACATGAGTGTCATAAGATATCTTATT
>BLKR01010101.1:0-69715 GCA_011170035.1 Teleogryllus occipitalis
AAGCTTCTACGCTGGACTTTGTGGTTACAACAATTTCAATTCGAGATCGAATATTGTGAAGGTCGGAAGAATTTGCTTCCAGACTATCTGTCAAGGATAAAGGTGAAAGAAAAGGGATGTTTGAGAGCGTAATGACAGTCATTAAAGTACGAGAAATCAACCCACGATGGACGACAAGGGCGGTGATCGATATGCAACAGCGCAACGGTTTTGTGCAAGAAATCGTGAAGATGGTTAGTGGTCAGCCCTACGACGAAAATCAAATACGAAAGGAGAAGGATAAAGACGTGAATAATTGGAAGATTTATGAAAATATACTATTAAGAAGAACCGGTAGCACAGGAGAGAAATTTCGGATATGGATTCCAGAGGAAAATCGTAAGGAGCTAGCTACTTCCACGCATGAGCATTATGGGCATTTTGGAGGGGGGAAAATAGTGCAGATATTAGCAGACTATTGTTACTGGCCGAACATGGGGAAGGAGGTGAGGCGAATAGCGAGTGCATGTGACGTGTGCCAGAAGACCAAACAACCGAATCGGCATTGTGAAGGAGAATGGCAAGCAATCGTGCCTCAAGGGCCTCGAGATCTCTATGCAGTAGATTTAGACGGCCCGCTGCCGAAGACGAGGTTTGGCAACCAGCATTTATTCGTCATCATCGACGTGTTCACGAAGTTCGTGCAGATTTTCCCCATACGAAAGCCCAATGCAGCAAGTTGCGTCCGCCAAGTAAAAAAATTTATCGAAATGTGCGGAAAACCGGCCCGGATTCTAAGCGATAGAGGAACTCAGTTTACAAGCGACAGGTGGAGAGAGGAAATGGAAGCTCTAGAAATCTCCAGTCACTTCACAGCTGTGCGCCACCCTCAGAGTAATCCGAGCGAGAGAGTAATGCGAGAATTGTCACGACTATTCCGGGTATATACGGCAGAAAACCATCGGGCATGGTTTGAGGCGGTGCCAATATTGAATGACATCCTCAACGCGGTACCGCACTCCAGTACCAACGTGACGCCGTGGGAAGCGCACTTCGGAAGAAGGAAGATGAGACCATTTGACCGTATTCAGATCCCACGAGAAATCGGCGGTGTACAAGAAGTGGCAGCAGGTCAACAGATAGTGTACGAGCAGTTACGGAAGTCGGCAACGAGTAGGAAGAAGGCCCAGAAGCAGTGCCAACGGAGGACGTTTAAAGCAGGAGACAAAGTATTAGTCCGAGCGTCTCATTCGTCCTCGTCGGAACAGAAATTGTTTCGAAAATTCTTTCCGCTCTATGACGGCCCGTACACTATTAAAAAGGTATTAAATAATAACAATGTGGTGTTAGTAGACAGGAATGTAGATAAAGGAACTCAGAATATTTATAATGTGAAGTTATACAAAGAACTAGGATGATAATTGGTAATAGCGAGGTAGCCTGTACAAGAAGTTGAGAGGAAAATAGTTCCAATGTTAAAGAATAGCTTTGAGGAACAAAGATTAGATGTTAAAAAAGGTAGTTTTAAGGAATAGGTTAAGATTAGTTGTAAAGAGTATTTTATAAACAAGAAAGGAAGATTATTTAGATTAAGGCACAGGTGGAAAGGGGGTGAAAAGTGTAACGTGTGATAGTGCGACAATAGACGACGGTAGAGCGTGTCGATGTAGTACAGTGCAGATGCAGACACTAGCCGGTGCGTCCGTCGCAAATCTCCAGGGAAGCGGTAGTGTTGTGTACTTCAAGCATGCATTGTTCGCTCAAGGTCAAGTTCACCAACACAGTCAGCGAGTAGCCGTTGAACTGCAACAGGTACTGAGTGAAGTAGGAGGCGTGTGGGAATAGACAAGAGTAACAATGTGTAGTGATAGATGTAGACTCATCATGACGGTGTCATATCTGAGCGACATCTTAGGCAGGGGGAGATGTAACAATCCAGGATCCCCAGGAATGAAGACAGGGCAAAGAATAAAGATAAACATGTAATAAGTGGTATTAACATCAAAGGCGGGGACAAATGAAAGCGGTGTCGCGTAGCGATAATTTTTTTTGGAAGTCTAAGAAGACGCGACAAAATCATAATGGGGACAATATAGTTCAGTAGCGTTTGTCGAGTGAAACATTTTGGAAGTTATTTGAAAGAAATCGGTTCACGCGTTCCAAAGATATAAACAATTTAGTGAAGTACATTTTAAGCACACAACTAGACACGATAGCCATTGTTGTAGCATAAGATCTAATGTAAAAAGTTGTTTTTTTCAACAAATTAAGTAAACGCGTGAAGCGATTCAAACGAAACTTTTGGCATTAATAGAAGAAATTATGGGGAAAATTATGGCACTACTCACAACGCGGAGAAATTTCGGGGGGCTACGGTATAAAAGAAAATGTAAATTGTATAAGTGGAAAATTCCAAACCAGTCGTATGACGTCAGAGCGGTGGAAGGGGATCGACCGTCTTCAGATTAAAAGAACTTTGGAAATTTTAGATGGTAGAAAACGAAATAGAAAACGGTAATAGCATTCAATTTGAAAATGCCTGAGAATAATAAAGAGAGACGACCCAGAAAGAAGAAGATTAACTTAAAAATATATAATATTATATAGGAGACCCGGAAGTGATCGTGAAATGTTCGAGAAAAAAAAAAGAGGAAGTCTCGTGACAACAATGAAAGAATAACGCGGGGAGGATAGCTTGAGAGGGACGTATGTTGAAACGCTCCGCGGAAATAAAAAATTTTGTTAGAAAGTTGTGCTAATCACGCGAGCAAAGTTAATTTTATAACGTTTAGTTGTAGTGGAGAAAGTTTAGAAGGTGAAACGCGGAAAATTATTGAAAAATTTTCAAAGAGAACGTTGTTCGCGAATATAAACAGTCGCATCATCAGCCGTGTGATTAAACTCGTTTCGTAAGTAATAAACAGTTATAACGAAGAGACATTGATTATTTAAAATGAAATTTTCCGAATTACGTGTGTGAAAAATGGAAGGATGCTGTGAATGGACAAACAAAAGGACGCTGCGTATATTTGGCGGGGGTGATGCATGAGAACGGCGCGGTGCAGGTCGCTGAACTCAACGAAAGGAAAGTGCACTAACTTTATTTAAATTGGTAATGCGCATTGATAAGAAGAAAGAATAGACTCATAGCTTCTAATGTACAAGGCCAAGTTTTGTCAAATAGAAATAGATTTTAGTGAAAACAAAAAATAGAATGGGCATTCAAGTATGAATGATTTGGTTTTAATCTTATAGTGTAAATCTTCAGTGTGAATGAGAATTTCGTGTTTCTAGGGTACTGTTTATTGTGTATTTAGTGTATTGTTTTTCGATTTTGTGTTGTTTGTTATTTGTTATGCCTCTAGCAGAGGAAGGAGAACAAAAAAAAAAAAAAAAAAAACAACAGATAAAATAAACGATGTCGAACGTTGTTGGTTCGACATTAAACCAATGCAATTGGTCTTATAAGTATGTGTAGTTAGATGGGGACCTACGCCCACGTGCCCGAATACTACGTCAGGATCCTGTATAGGTCCGCCACAGCCTCACGCCCAGTATTTATATCTGTATGAATAAATATCAGAAAAGCAGCTAGGCAACTGGCAAATTTCAGATGTATGTATTTTTGGCAACCCAACGTCAGGCATAATAGTGGACATTTTGGTAAGAACTATAGATGAAAGGAGCACAGGTAAAGATCGTTACATATTTTTTGTAAATTAGGTTTGAGAAAGAAAAGCAGAACGGATAGGTGACGTGTACCATTACATATTTGGCAGCCCAGCGTGGGGGCCATTGTAGAAGGTTTTCGGAGGTAGACATAGGTACCGTTACAATATATATATATATATAGAGAGAGAGAGAGAGAGAGAGAGAGAGAGGGAGGGAGACAGAGACACAGACAGACAGAAGGAGAAAAGACATGAGAGAATATATCAAAGAAACCACGGAAAAGTACCGAATCGTAGTAGCCCTAGAATATTCCTCCAGACAGTCGCAAATTCATCACAGAATACGTGTGTATGAGAAGAGTTGGAGTTTTCGACCAATCTCCTAATATGTGTGGTTGTGTAGTGCATATATATAATTGTATGTGTAAGTAAGGTTAAAGGGTAGGACAAAATAATAAGGAAAGAGAGTTTGCGCGCGAATCGTGGTCCGTTTTTTAGGGAATTGCTTCCCCGGAAAAGTACCGATTATAGTAGCCCTAGAATACTCCTCCAGACAGTCGAAAATCCATCACCGCCGGGACTTGATCCCCAGGACCTCTGGATCAGATTCGCTGTTCGTACAACTGTAATGCTGTGACTGAGCTAGCCCAGCTGCTTCTCTGGAGATGAAGCCTTCGTCGCGGGATGCAGCCTCGAGTCGTCACGTCGCGTCGCGTCCATTTCTTTCTCCGTGCGCGGTCTCCGTCCGTAGACGTCAAGAGATTTCCCTCTCTTCTCGGCAGGATGCCGTCCGTCGGTAGCGGCGTACCCAGCTCACCTTCAGCCCCCACAGCGACGCAACCAGAGGACGCTCGAAATTGCGTTTTACCTCACCCACGTTGAAAGACCTCGCCGCCTAGAAGGGTTCGTGCTGAGGGGCCCCCAATAATTTTTAGACAAAAAATTATATTTGTTCCGAAAATATTTAAAAGAGTTTAAAGGTATTTTGTTAAATCTTCAATATTTGAATATTTTTAGAGAGATCATAGTATCATGCCGCTCATGACCCTTAAGAGGTTCATTCAGTCCTGATCTTCTCATAGGTTTGCCAGGCTTCCTGATAAAAAGTGACCTCATTATGAATTTTTTCACATGTCCGGCGGCCCTGTCCGGTTTAAATCTTTTAACATTTGATCTGAATATTTATTTTTAGCAATAGTATTTTTCTGTCATCTTTTAACAACTTCATGGAATCTAACCCCTCTCTATTTACGACTATCATAAAAGTGTTTTTTGAAAGAAATTTGTATAAAATTTGAAAGAAAAAAAGAAAGAAATAAAAAAGTTCTGTTCCCCTATATTCTTTATTTTTAAATATGGAAATTGAAATATAAACTACTGTGAATTACAGACTTGTTACTAAGGTAAAGTTACAAAACATTCTCAAACGTAGCCTTTATGTAAACTATTTCTGGAATTTTTAAAATGTTGCACAATAGGAAACATTATTTTTTTAAAGTGTATTTCAAAGGAAAATAATATTGATAGGTATGCAAAAAAAGCATGAATATAAGTTTTTCTCAAAAACCTTGTATTATCATGACAAGGTAAAATAGCAGTCATTTTATACAATAATAAAAACAAAATACATAGTTTTATTTAGCACCCCTTGAAAGAAAGGCAAAGCTTTCATATGAGCTCTCAATCACCTCTCTGTAGATATACTGGGTGCTTTATAACTGGTTAAAAATAAAGGCATTTTGTTCTTTAGATGTTTTAAGAATTTCAAATGAAACAAAATTTTTACAGGTCCAATTGATTGAAATGTTGATAAGGTATGTGCTAATGTCCATAAATATGTGTACTGTTTATTTTTCCACAATAATACACAACACATAAACACGCTTTAAAAAATCTCTTTCATCGGATACATGTACTCACAAGGTTAGTGGTTTACAAAATAATAACAACGAGTTGAGAACAAACCATGATGTCACCACCAGTAAAATCTGGTATCATGTGAAGTCAACGACTTATGATGCTGGTTTTCATTGACAGAGACATTTAGACAACCAGCATCTCTTTGTTGTTGTGTGAACCACCAAACTTGAGGGCATAAGGCCCCCATTGCTCACAAAGTTTATTTTGCAGGTAAGAGCCAGACTCATTGCCCGATTTATAAGTGTGGCATATAAATGTCACTGTATGCAGAACTTTCAATCCTGTCATAACGTATTAGCAGGTTTACAAAGTGTGCCAATACATCGTTTGACAGAAACATGGACATATATGCGCAGGAGACATTCAATGAAATATTCGTGAGTGATATTCTTTTTTTTTTTTCTTCTCTACATATTTTCACAAAAATATGAAAATGTTTCTGTTCCCCCCATTATCTTGCTAAACTCATTGATCTTTCTTCATGATATCAATTAGTATTTTGTAAGATGACAAGGTATCACATTTCTTCAAATGTATTATCATATATCCATAACATTTTGGACATTTTTCACATGATCAAATCATTTTTTAAATTTATGGTAAGCTGTGTAAAACATCAAAATAATTTCAGTGCAAAAGTAATTTATATATTTAGAGTAATAGTGATATTTCATTTTGTTAGTGAAGGATCTATTTTGTAATTCCTTGATGTGTGATTTAATTATTTCCTCAATGTACATTCATATTTGCTCACTGATATTCTAGAAAATGTCCAAAGAAATATATGATAAAAATTTTCCAACTATTCTTATCAAAGTAAATGCACACAATTAATAGGCAGGCCCCTGCTTCAACTCCACTTCAGTTCAGACAGTTATTCTGACAGTTATTTTTGTGTTACCTCTTCTGATTTTTAACAAACTTGTATACATTAAATGTAGGGAGAAAATATTTTACTTCAAAAAATTTTCTTCTCAAATATTCTTTCTCTGTTTTCCTTCCAACCAATGCTCGTATTTTTCATACAATTTTTCCTGCTTTGCATGACAATTCCCATTTTGAACAGGAAAGAGTTTTTGATCTTGGTTAACTTTCAAAAATGACAAATATCTAATGTGCTTTGAAGTTGCATGTGAAAATATTAATTAAGGTTGCAACAATATATAGTTTTTATATATAATTAGGGTAGCTATTATTTATTCTCGTATAATTGCTAATTACTTGAACTTCCTACAGTGAATTCAATTCACTGTAGGAAGTTACCAAATTTGAAAAGTATCCTAGAAAGAAACTCTCCACAAGCAATTAGCTTGCTCAAAAAGCAGAATGTTCAGAACTTCAACAAATTAATTTGTAAGTTCTTGTGAATCTATAAGGTTATTATTAATTTTTTTACATTCACCTATTTCAGTAAATTAAGCATTCAGGTGTAAATAATGGTGACAGTTTGGGTGATACTTAATTAATGGTCATTGTGAAATGGAGAGAGTATCTCATTGTCCCTATTTCATGTATATTCAAGATCAGAAAAGGAATGGCAATAGTAATTTCCTTCTGCATTATGAACAGCTTGTTTGTGTAAACAGTTATATCACATTACTCTCACATGCCTTAAATATAGATTTTCATTAGTTTTTCAAATCCAAAAACAGCAATGTCGAAGCTCATTTACTTATAGTTTATGATACTGAAGTCTTAAATAATTGAATTCCATTTAAACCTTTTGAAATTTACAGATTATTTGAACGATTATGTCGAAAATACAGAGATCCACGCTTGCCGTCCTTCCAACATGCTTTTCACCAGGCAAGATTTCAACCTCCATACATACCATTTGTTGGCGATCTCTTCATACACCTTTTTGGAGGATCTCCTGAGTCACTGGAACAAACTTTGGAAAACAAATATTATATCACTATCAACAGTAAGTCAAATTAAACTTGGAAATTCACTCACAAAACAAACATTTTTTTATCTTCATAATGTATGAACAGAATAACAGAATTTTTCATTCATATTCCTATTAATTCCTGAAGGTGCCTTCATTAAGAAGGCATTGCAAAAATCATACCTTTTACTTAGTAGTAACGTAACATTAATATTGTGTAATATAAAGGAAATGAAAGTTTGCTGTAATAGCAAATATAACATAGACAAGAATCAATAAAAACTACTATTATTAGAGATCTAAGTGAAAGTGTGATCCTAAAAAATAATTTTTATATATATTTTTATGTTATCGAAGATGCTTACAGTCATGTTTAAGACTCGGGTTTTCTGCACTGCAGTTTAGAAATTGACATATTTGTGAGTTAAATGTAAAAGAAATTGAAGATGGATATATAAACCAACATACAATTCATTGCTAAATTATTAAAATATTTCTTTCTGTTCTTCATTTTATACTCCTTTATCTGTTAATACAAAAGTTAAATCTCAGATATCAAAAATATTTCTTGACGAAGTAGTGTAGATCTAAATGCATGTCAGAATTAAAAAATAAATTGGTTTCCATTCAATGACATTATTTACATTAAATTGAATTATGATTTTTTCATGGTGTAATTTTTTCATATGAACTATGATCTGCTTTTTTTGAAGTATTATTTTGTTCTAAATTAGTCTTATTTGCTACAAAATATGCATACAATTTAAACATTAAGAGAGTTTATTCTTATTTCATTTACCTGAAACAAATGTTGAAATTTTGAAAAGGGACATCCTTTTGAATATGTCTATACCTAATACAGATCTCCTTTTTCACCAAAGCAGCAGTTGAGAATTATGAATTTTTGTTTAAGAATAATGAAGACACTATGTTTTAATCCTGTTTGTTAATTTGAAATTAAAATTCTTTTGTTAATATAATAGTAACTATTGTTTTTCTTTAATAGGAATTGATATGTTACCATTCATATCACTGTTCCCCAATTTGGAGAACAAAGCAATTTTGAGATCCTGTGACACACTAGGAGACAGCACTAATAAGAAAAATGAAAAAAAATATGATGTTAAAAATGCCAAGAGTTTTGTAAAATTACCAAAGCAGAATCTGATAGATTCAGCAACTTATTCAACATTGGATTTGGAGTCCCTGTCTATTATTGAAATCTCAAGTATCAATCTTCACAATGCCATCTACTTTTTGAAGGAAAGTCAATATTCAGCTCAAAAGTATGAACTGAATGAAAATACCCTTGCCAAAGAGTACTTATTGAGAGCTCGGTATCAAGAAGACATAGATAACTACATAAGATCAATTGCTCTGGAGAAAATTTAATTACTCTTTTAATAATATACTTATTTGTGGCGAATACTCCATTTATGAAAGTTTTCAATAAGTTTTAAATGTACCTGTGTTTCAATACCTCATTTATTATTGTAATTTTAAAATTAATATAGCAATGAAAGAGAGTACTATACATTTTTCCTTCATTCTTCTGGATCACATATTAAATTAATGCAAAATAAACTTAATTTTTAAACGGAAGAAATGATTTTTAATGATTTTTTTAAAGAATATTTATGTTTTAAAACGTGGCTGTTCTAGAGCTTAATTCAAATTCCCGGCAACAGCCGCCTTTGGTAATCTCTACGCTCAAGAAGACCGTGGACACGTAAACCAAGGGGGTAATGCTCATTGGAGGGCCTCACTCAGCAAATTCCTCCGCCATAAAAGAGATAGTTCTCGAAACATTTGTTCTTGCTAAATTTACGAAAACGGTCACATTTCTATTGCATTTATTTAAATTATTTATATTCTTAATTAATGAAATACTGAATCTTTGTTGTAATACGGGCTAAAACAAGGTAATTTTTGAATCAGCTGTTACTTCTTCATTGAGTGATGCGGTCGGCTGCCATGATTGATTTCAAGCGTCTATGAGGAAGCTCTGCTGAGAGAAGATTTTCCTACAATGTGTGAAACATATTTCCTATTCGGCTACTTGAAAGGAAGCTGATTAAAGTGGTTCATTGTTAGTGCTGTTCGCAATACACAATAGGTAAGCTGAAGGATGATAAGGCGGGAGCAGAATGGAGGATACTTGCTCTGTTCGTGTTCCTTCCATGTAGCCATTGAACCCGACTGTGAACGTTTTTACCGTGTGACACAATTGCACCCTGAAAGTTATCGTAGAAGAAAAGAAACTTTATGAGGAGATTTGTTATCTTCTTTGAACCTGCAATGAGGTTTTTCAGTGAACAGTTGATCGATCATTGACGTAGTTCCCATTGTCGAGGGGGAGTGTCGATTGGGGGTGCGGTGAAACTATTGGAAGAGTCGGGGTCGTAATAATAAGCACTGCTATAGGTTAATGGTCTTTGTTACGTAGTTCGGGTATTTTAAAAGTGCTAGGCATAAATGCCATTCCAGTGATGTTTTTTTATATATCGATAGTATTTTGAGTGACATTTGTGCTTGGGAAATGAGATTTAATAAGCCCGAAGGCGTGTTAGAAGTACCAACATTGGAGCGCGAGTGGTCAATGACGTAATTACCAATTTCGGTAACCTGTAACTGTCAAAACAGTGAGAACAACAATGTTATTTACGCGTTCCGTTCCTGTACCACGAATTATGACGTCCGCTAGTTTTATTACTCATATGGAATATTCGAAATTGCTGCAATTCGAAAGAAAACGTGTGGTACTACCACAGGGTCAGTGGATATGTATTAAAATGCTATACGAGATTTTCCCGTTTTCCGATTAAGAGAGGATGTAGAAATTCTTCAAGTAGAGTTGAAATATACACCAATTTTGCTTAGAAATAAATTTTGCAGTTGTCGCGCCATTGGTGGATTACAGAATTTTTTTTTTCACCCACTTTTTCTTCACAAGAAAGCACGGCCATTGAGAAGCCATTATCACTATACGGAGTTATTTAACACAAAAAGGAATTTTAAAATAAAATTATAGCGGCATGTATTCATAAATTGCCCGAAGCCTTTCTTGTATTTTAAATTTAATTATTTAAAAAAAAAAAATTGTTATCCGTTTTTGGTGTCAAAACTGCCAACAAGAGTCAGAGTGAGCGAATGTATACAACCTAAAGCGTAATTTTTGTTATTCAGCAATGAAATCCAATCATACGTTTAGTCCTAGAGGAGGTCCAGGAATTTGATCTAACAGAAGCACCATCACAAGGTTAGAAAAGAAATGTCATATAAGTTGAATTGGAGGACCAGAAGTGTCATGCATGTGTGTCTGCTGGTGTATAATTAAATGGGTTTTCAAGGGATGTTTCTTCAAATATTTTTATTTCTAAAAAATGTCTTGAGAAATTAACATTTTCCTATTAAGACAGTTACTGGTTTGGTGAAAGAAAAAAAATCACATGGGCCATAAAAGGCATGTCTGCTGAAATCTGGGCATGTACTTCATTGTTATTGGACTTGTTGCTAACTAGAAACTTGGATGTTGGTAATACAGTTGTGTTGTATTTGTTTTTAAAAGGGTAGTTATTAATATTTTTTCAAAAGGGTTGTTTGTCCATAGTACTATATACAGCACTTTGCTGATTATTTTGCGTAGATTTCCCCCCCCCCCTCTTTTTTCCTCCTTTGTCAGTTTACATTGAATCTTGTAACACAACTCACCTTTAAATTATTATTATTATTATTATTATTGTTATTATTATTTTAAGAATTTTTATCATGAGAAAGCACTTGGTTATTTGCGGGGATAAATTCAGACGCTAGTATTAATTTTTAAGTAAAGAGAAAAACAGAAATTTTTTTTTCAGTGAATCAGGATGGTGGTGGATCAAGCTCCCCGCCAGCTGTTCCCCAAGATGCAGCCAACTGGAATGTCGCCCAAAGAGTTGTCAGAAAATGACGACCTTGCGACATCCCTTGTATTGGATCCGCATCTGGGTTTTGTTACTCATAAAATGAACATCAGGTATTAATTTTGTTATTATGCTTGTTAATGTCTACATATTTGTCCATGTAAAGAGAATTCTTGCAAAATATAATGTATCAACAATGGCTGTAACAAGTATGAATTTTTGATTAGAGAATTGTAGGACATGAACACTTATCACATGTTAAATCTATACAATAAATAGATTTAACAAATGTTAAATCTATTATTAGACTTAAAATTTCAAACAACTTTTAAATATATTGCAAATGTCATCTGCAAACAATGTTGTGCGATACATAAAAGTAATATAGTATTGTTTGATTATTATTCAATTTTCTTTCATTAGAATAAATTTGCCTGTCTATGCCAATTGCATTCTGTGTTTGAAGGTTTTGCTGTATTACTATTATTGTTCTGCCGTATTTTAACACAAGAGATTTGCAAAACCTTATGAATTATTTATCTGTTTTTGACATGTTAAATTACAAATAAAATACAGAAAAAAAAATTACAAATACTACTTATTAAATATAAATGGATGAATTTTTTTCAATTTGCCTGTGACAGATTAAATGAATAAGTAATATTGAGCTGTTTGTGGTAAGAAAGTGATTTGGTTGATTCATCTTAGATTGTTTTTTTTTTAATATTTATATTTATAAATGGCGAGGAGATAATAATTGAGAACAAGGTTAAAATTTATTTCAAGTTTATTGGATTCTAAGAGAACATTCTTTTGTTAGCAGGGTCTCGCAGCATTGAAGTATTATGATCAAAATGGTTGGGATGATTGACTGTAGTTATTTTTTAGTTTGGATTTTGAAGTTTATTTTCTGTATTTTATGCAGGTATCGCCCACTGAAAGCTAACAAAGACGAGTTGAAAGCAATAGTTGATGAATTCATTCGCACTCAAGATTATGAACAGTCTTACCATCGTCTTATGTCTGGTGACTGGGTGCCTCGTTTGCCCCATATTAAAACGAAACAGCAACAGCAGCGTCTGGAAGAGCATGTATGTATTTTTGTTTTGATTGCATGTTGCAGATTTATTCATTGTCTACAAATGGTATTCTTGAGAAATGTAAATGTTTTTAGAGTACTACTACTCATGCTTAATAGTTTGCATTTATACTCTACGAGATCTTGCTTTAGGATTGTTGTTTAGCTGGTATTGTTGCCAATTTCTCAAGGGTGTGTTGCTTATTCGACTCAATGACACAACTTCAGTTGTTGAAAATGTACAAGTAAGACTTCTGACACATTACAAAATTTACAAAAATGAGTTTATTTTTCAAGAATATGAAAGTGATGTTGTAGGCAGAGTGACAGGGACGATTTCTGAGCAATTTCAGGAGCTTTGCTTATTATGTGTGCGAGTGATGCGTTTTCGTTAACATTTCAGTTCTTTCTTCACTTTCTTAAATCTTGTTTTTCAACATTTGATAAAGTGTATGCAAAAGACAAAAGGAAGAAAATTCATGACTAGTCAGAAGCATGCCAGAGATTGCAAGTATTTGCTTTGTTTTTTCTTAGCAGGCGGAGCATCCTGTAGTCTCCTGATATAAGAGATATCTGGTTTCTTACAAGTGGGGGAATGCCTACTATAACTATAGAGCGATTTTCCTAAAGATGAGCCAAAGTGACAGCTACTGCTGGCAACCTAACTGAACGTTCTGTGGTCGTCGTGCCCTTGAGCCCATTAGACTCCCTTCCCGCATTCGTTCGTTTGCAGTTGGCTAACTTGTAAATGACTTTGACTCTTCCTTTTGTGACGTCGTCGTCCGACAAAAATATAGTGCGCTACGAGAAATACTTGAAATTAGGAAGTGCAGTGTTATGTGCTCGTCTGTAAAAATTATTTTTTCCTTTATGTATTACATTGAATTTACTTTTGTGTGATAAATATTATGTTTATTTTAAAACCGAGACTTGAATGGGAGATGCGGGCTGATGCACGTGGTTTCGGCCTTTGTGCTGTTGTGTGGCAAGCTGTGATTGAAAGGTTTCTATTTACATTCATGGCAGTTTTCTTTTACTGGTTATGAGAGCATGTTAAGAGATTTTCCTCATACATAATTATATTTATTATTAATTATATTAAATTTAATTATTTCCCGGACTCGCGTATGTGCATATACCTCAGCGAAACTCTTAGACTTCTGGATAGTGATGTCTTCTCAGGAGCCATAACCAAACCCTTTATGAAGAGGCGTGGCTGAACAGCTGTCTCAGTGGAGGAATATTTCTCTGAAGTATATGTGATGTTCACTTGTTTTCACAAACTGTCACTTTGGCTCATCCTTAGGAAAATTGTTCTATAGTACACATTCACCAGTAATATACTAGTGGGAACTCGTTTCATAGTTTATATTTCTGATCTTCACATTTAAAAATGTGCATTGATCTTTGGTTTTAAAAAAAATCTGTTGCTTCATTAGCTATAACCTCACACATGCTTACACCAGATGATTAAATAATGATTGCTGTTGATAGATAGAATGCAACTCTCAGGGCTGAAAGTAATAAATAAATGACGGCAGATTAGCAATCATTCTGTTAATTTCATTTCACACATATTAATATTTAGTTTTTAAAATATAAAAGCATGTAATAAGATCAAGCGAATATGCATCAATGGGACTCTCCCTTTCATTTAAAGAAAATGTCATGAAATTTGGTTGAGTAGAAAGCTTACAAGACAATGAAAACCCTTAATATTTTAACATATTTATCTTTACATAAGGTTTTTTGACAATTTTACTACTATTGACTCATGATGTTTTTCTAATGTTGACATTAACATTTTTTTCAATGCCATTACAATTGGAATTCTCTAAAAAATTATCTCCAAATTGAGAGATTGTCTTCCATTCAATAAATGACTATGCCAAGATCACCCCAGTTGTGAATAGCTCAATTCAAATACACAGTGCAATAAAATAATTATGCTTTATGCTTTGTCAAATTCGGCACAACTCATCTTGGTTGAAGTCTAGAACACAGTACAACCTAAGGAAGTTGTATAAGCCAGCACTTCGCGTCTCTCCGACGAGGGGAAATCCACGGTGGAGAGGGGGCAATTATAATTGTTGGTCACGAGTGTGACATCATGAGTTAGGGAATGTAATTTCACCCTAGTGTCATGTCAGAGCTCCATTAGAAAATAGTGCTGCCTGTGATCGTGGTGTGTGCCTCTGTGATAAACAAAGCTTTCATCATTCAAATTCGTTGCAGCAGTTCGAATTCGAGGTTTTCTTATAAAGTACTTACTGAAGTGCTTTTTTATAAAAGTGAATTGGTAATTATACGGTGGATAGACTCAAGGTTGTTTATAGTGATCACAAGGGCCGAAGGCCTGAGCCTCACCGTGACTTGGATCTGGGTGAGCGAAGCGAGAAAACTTGCCTTTGAAAGTAATTTGGGCATTAAAGTGCAGTGGGGACAAAGTGTATGAAGGGCGAGCCATGAAAATCACCTATAGGTAGGTTTTCTTCATTTCTATTAGAACGCGTAGAATAATTTGAGGAAGGGCCTAAGGAGACTCCCCTCCTCTGCCCCTGTTGCTGTGCTTCGCTAAGGGTGTACCGTGCTCTGAACTTTAACCCTCATTTTGTTCCTCTTCACCTTAATATGATGAGGATATTAGTGAAAAAGATAACATGCTGCAGTGTCATACAAAACAACACACAAGGAAAGTGCCAGCAGATTTTTGTAAATCATAATGGCCTGGGTTATTACTGGGTGGGTAACAGTTTGTAAACCCCTTTTTTTACAGCCTTAGTCAACAATGCTCGAGAGCAAAACTACTGTCACCTGGCTTGCTGTGTGGGAAACTTTTGTGCTTTGACTTGACTTATTGATGTGAAAAAGAGGTCTTTAGAATCTTTGAGGAAGGGCTTACTTTCCGTAGCAACTTCGGGTGTTACATGGTTTTATAACTCCTACACATTGGCACAATGCATGAAATTGTAAACATGTCAGCCCCAAAAGATGATCTCCTGAAGTGAATTGAATCTATGATTTTGAAAAGGGCATTGGGTGGGGCAGAGCAGATTTGACAGATGCCTTTTTTAAAACCATTGGTTCAATTATGAAATAATTTTTACTTCTATTTGGTTTTATGATTTTTAAATAGTAATCTGGGAGAGGTGCAATCATTGTCTGAATCTGCTATAGAAATTGATTTTTTTGTGTTTTACATTTTTGTTTTGTTTTGCATCCTAATCACATTTGTTGTGAACTGAAATTGTGTTTCAGATCTACCGGTATTTACGTGTATTTGACAAAGATTCTGGGTTTACAATAGAACCTTGTTACCGGTACTCATTGGAGGGCCAGAAAGGTGCAAAAATATGTGCCACAAGAAAATGGTTTGTATTATCTTCTTGTGCTTGAAAACAAGAAAGATATATTTTAGTTAGGTCACCAGAGAAAATCATGTAAATAAGATGGGAGTAGTTACCAAAATACTTGATGATAATGATGATGTTGATTTGCAAGTTCAAGGATTAAATGACAGAGTTGTGAGCAGTTATTACCTCAACTGTTGTAGGATTAACATTGATTTTTATTTTCCCTCCATTGTGGTTGCAATTTTAGTAGGATATTGGTAGTGTGGTTAAAAACTATTCTATGCTAACATGAAAACAAAAGTTATACCACAAACCAATCTTTTTTGTTATTGACAGCTGTGCCTGAGAAGAAGTAACTCTGCTGCACTTGTCACATGCTCACTGCATTGTGCATTTTGAATTATTCCATTTATTTGTTTACCTAGAATTGTTGACATGTAAAGAGAGGGGCTGAAGTAATAGCCACTGTTTTTGTTTGACTGTAGGACATCACTGATAATGTCACTACTGTACTCTCAGACATCACGTGTAACAAAGATTGGTATGTGGTATAAGGGAGAGTGGAAAGTCAATATTTTTTTTGCTTGTAGGAGTAAAAATGAAAAAATTCCATGTTTGGTTGGCTGCATAGCAGAGCTCTCTGAAATTGAGGAAAAGCTATTACTGCATGCTGGCAAGAATGACTTTTCAGTTATGTTTAGTTGCCGCAAAAATTGTGCACAATTATGGTTGGGCCCTGCAGCGTATATAAATCATGATTGCAGACCAAATTGCAAGGTGAGGACTTGATGTCAATGGTTTATAAGTACTATTAATTATATTTTTGTGTGATTGTACTATAATAGATTTATATTTTAGTAACCTTAACACATCACATTCATATATTATCAATTTTCACTTGTCCGGTAATCATATTATTGAATAAAAATATGTATTTTTTATTACATAGTTCGTAGCTACGGGTCGTGACACTGCATGTGTGAAGGTCTTGAGAGACATAGCTGTTGGTGAAGAAATAACGTGTTTTTATGGAGAAGATTTTTTTGGTGATGGCAATGGATATTGCGAGTGTGAAACATGTGAAAGGTATAAGCAATTGTGCAAGAACTTGATAGAGAGAATGTGTAATTGAAAGTTATATTTATTCTTATCGTTCTATTTCTTTCCAGGCGGGGAACTGGTGCGTTTGCTAAAGACAAGTCAAAAAACGATGAACTAAACTCTGGTTATCGATTACGGGAAACAGACAATCGATTAAACAGGACAAAGCATCGGCAACAAAAGGCTCCATCATCTGGGGAACTGGATGGCAATGGGGAAAAAGCGAGTCAACCTGAAAATGAAAACGCCAAGCCTGCTAATATTATAGCACCTCTTAGTATGAAAGAACTGAAGCAGAAAGGCTTGACAAAATATGATGCCGAATTGCTTATTGCACAAGGCTGCAAGTTTTCAGATATTGATGAAGCAGCAACTCCAGCTCCACCACATACACGGTTGAGTAGCAGTGGTGTTGGTTTGCGATCTGGCAACAATTTGGGTTCTAGTGCAGGGACTGGAGGTACTACAGGTTCAGCAGCAGCTACAACTTGTACTAATACAACTACATCTGCAACTACAACACCCCCATCACCACCACAGCCACCCCCCGCACCACTACAGCCACCTCCACCCCCACCCCCACCCCCACCCCCACCACCACCATCACCTCCACCATTACCACCCCCACCTGCAACAACCACCACAGGAGCAGAATCAACTTCAGTAATTGCAACTGCATCAACAACTGTAATTGCAACTGCATTCACTACTACAACTACTTTAGCAGCAACATCAGGGACAGATTCTGGCAGTGGAGCAGTTGGAGGTGCAGTGGGGTCAGCCAGAGAAGGCAGAGAATTAGTTGTTGAGCCAGTCGACCAGAGCAACAGAGAAAGAGGTGCCATGCGGCAGTTACGTGCGAATCGAGAAATTAGGAGCAATGTGAGGGCTATACGTCGTCCAGCATGCAAGATGGAGGAGCCTCCAGAATTAACTCCTTCAGTTCCTCTACCCCCTTGTGTTCCAGCACCATCCCCTAATGACGATAGTGATGATAACGTGGCCTTGTCAAGCCTAATTGGGCGAGCTCCTGTGTTAGAAGCAGTGATCAGTGACTCCAGCAGTGTATCTGAGGATGTTGTGAATAGTGACAGTGATGTAGTTTTAAGTAGGGAAAATGAAACTAATAATGACTCTGCTGGCCGGAAGGATCATGTGCTGAAAGTGTGTTCAGAAAACAATCGTAATTGTGATGTTGTCCCCACTAAACAGGGAATTACATTACGCAACCACAAAAGACTGAATGAAACAAGTGGAGAGAAAACTAATGGTATGATTCATCAAAACCACCATGTACAACATGGCCAACTTCTAGAGTTAAAAGATGATGAAATATCACGTAGATCTCAGGAGAAGGTAGAAGAAGCTCCTGTACTCAGGAATAGTGAAATCACTGGTAAAGAAAAAGCTGTAAAAGAGAATGAAGCTGTGTATGTTCCTTCGGAGGTCTGTGAGAAACCCAAGCCTGAAAAGATTATTGTAGATAGATCTCAACGCAAAATTTCTTCTAGTAATAAATTGACAAAGAGCTGGGATCATCATGTTCGTCGTGTTGCAACAAATGCTCGCGCCCGGTCCAATATTGATGGTTTAATACATTCTAGAAAAGTGTTCAATAGTGAAGCATGCAAGAGACCAGCTGATCTGCCTCTTAGCAGGCCAAAAGATATATACGAGTTTGATGATCGTGATGATAGTGAAGCTGATGAACCACGTTTGTTACGTCGAGCAAGAGCAGTAACCGCAAGTGTGAAAGTGGCCAGAGTTGATGAAAATCTGCACAGTGCTCCCAAGGAGCCAATTGTTGCTCCTCCCAAACCTAATGGAGGTTGTGGGCGTGTGAAGTTAACCCTTCGTATGAAGCGAAGCCCTCCTGCTGATGACACAACTGAATCGTCTGGTGGCAGTGAAGACAGCTTTGAACCAGAATATGAAGTTCTACGAGTGGAAGGTGTTGAAAATACTGTGTTGGACATAACACATTCACGTCGCAAGAAGAGACACAAATCGAAAGATCACGAGCGTGATAGAGAGCGTCGCCGGCGCAAGTTGCGAGCATTAATGGAAGGAAGCTACCCAGTGGCCGATACACCACATGACACATCTACACCTCATCGTCACAATCACCACCATCACCATCATCCTTCCCATCATCATTCATTTCACCACCATCCCCCTATGAAACGATTACGGCTTATTCTTGGTAATGAGACTCGTACCATTGACATACCCTCCACTGTCTCTACACTGTCAGGCTCAAAGTCTGCAGCAGCATGAGGTCTTATGACCTATTACATTAGTTATTTTACATGTGGCACTTTGTGCATCATAAATTATTCAGGGATTACAGAGGAATCAGAATTCTACTGTAGCATTTAAGCTCTTTAATGTATAATATTTCTGTAAATACAAATGTAATCTATACAATTAGTTATATATATAAGAATAGTAGAGGAATTTAATTTGTTTTGGCTCCACAAATGGTTTCAAAGAATATTGAAATTGTAGCACAGCTCTATGGTTCTTGTCAGACAGGTAAACGAGCGCAAAAATGTGTAGAGATATGGTATTTTCAATGCTGGTTGAGATTTTGTGTATTTTGAGAAAAATATAACCTGTTCTTAGTATGTGAGGTGAATTGAAAATACTAGAATTTAGTGTTTATCATGCTTTTCTTCATTTAGCTTTTTGGAGTGGGATTGCTGATCGGGCTTATCTGTATTTCTATATAGATATTTGCCAATATCTTAGCATGAATGTGTTCCACTTGTGTAGATTTTGTAAATTTTGAAAACATTGTAATTCAGTTCGGTGAATATGAATGTTGAAAGGTCAAAGTGATGTTTGTGCACTAATGAAAATTAATTTTTATTTTTTCTTGTTATTTATTTATTTTCTCATATTTTATGATTTTGTGATCAGACCTTTTGCTCTGATTGTGCATCCAATTGGTGTTCAACGCAAAGCTTCCAAAGTGTATGTATCCTGGAAGATGTATACAGTGAAACAATGTAGAAGCAAACCGGTTTTAGAGAAGGGTGTTGGCCCATAAGCAATATTTATCAAGTACACCAATTACAATGTCAAATGTGTACTATAGTTGACTGGGTTTTCTTTATTCTGGCTAGATAAATATTCTAGTTTATTAGTGATGGTCTTAGTGATGTTCTGACAAGGTGAATGTGTATGTTTGACTAAAATAAATGTGGTTGGCTGAGGTCAGGCATGTCAATGAAATATTTTTCACTTGAGACATTATTGTTGATCAGTTAACTTTTGTTGTATTGAATCACAGGAATATGAATATTTTATTACAGACAAGAAATTCAGAATTAAGGGATATCAAGTGCCCTTAAATCTTACATATGTCATGTTTGCATTCATTATAGTTATGGTATATTAAGTGAAATGCAACATACCTTTGCGCTCTCTCTGCTGTTTTATCTTCATTTTTGTATGTTTTATACATTATACATTTGTAATAAAGTATTCATTTCCAGAAGAGTTGCATACTTTCTAAGAGGTAATGTGCGAGTGATAAGTTATAGAAAGAGAACCATCATAAGTGCTTTTCTATATTCCAGAAACTTTGTATTATGAAATAATCTTCTACCTGCATTATTTTCATTCTTAGCCAACCTGATATAGTCTAAAGACTTTGTTCAGCCCTGATTCCTCTGTTCCCTGTTGTTTTTTTTGTCGTAGTGTTTCATAAATATGATACATATTGCAGCAACAGAAGAAAGTTTTAATTGTATTACATTTACATGAATGAAACGGTGTAAGAAGAAAGAAATGGAAGATAGAACTTAGTGGAATTCAAAATAGTAGGGCACACAAACCATGTTGCTGTTCGTTAATAAACCTGTGGGTGGGTTTTGGGGTTGGATTTGTTTAAATTTTGTGAATGGTTTGTAATGTAATTTCTTTTTGGTGCCAGCGTTCATAGAATGATTGAGATCTGTTTTAGTTTGTTTTTTTAAGTTTTTGGTATTTATCAAGAATTTTTACAAGTGCATATGGGCTACCAGCAATTTTTATTATTTGATATTTATATCTTCTGTAATCTTTCCTTTCATCAAGTAATTTTAAAAAATTTATTTCCTCTATTTCTTCTTTGTACTAATTTCTCACTGGTGGCTTCATTTGTTGTCTCTTTGTAAGCTGTTATACTCATTTTTAGATGCTCTTAACATGATCATTGTTTTATTCAACTTGTTTGTATTTTGTCTGAGCTCCATTTAGAGGCTGTGACTTTCATCTCTGACTCAGGCGATGGGGAGCATTGGCTCCGCATAAAAAAAAATAACTAGTTTCATATCAGCTCGTTTCACTGCCGTTAAAGACAATGTCATTAGCTGCAATATTTTCCTTCACTCGTGTTGGATACTTAGTCTTTTTCTTCATATTTTGTTTTGTTTTTAAAATAAATAATTGTTTTGTCATACATGAATTGTTTGCCTGAAGTATCCTTTTCTATCCCTGTTTAAATTCCTAAAAATGAAGATAATTGAGTGCAGTGGATTCCAAAATTTATATGTACCATGTTTGTAATTGTTAGAATCTTTTCATCTGATGCTGCAGTATGCAGACAAGGAGTCTGAGTACAAGTAATTTTTACCATAAGTTGCTTGAACATTAATCATCCTCAGGATTACTCTGAAGGCAGAGGAAACTTTACATGAATACCAGCTTAAAAGCAATAATTTTTTCTTTCCAAATACCTGTGAAATGGGATGGGTGGGTTTGGTATTACTGTTTTTTGACAGGAAATACTTGTTAATTTACTTTTAAAATCCAATTGATACAAATTGAGGCTGAGCCACATAGTGGCACCATACTTGTTATGTTCCTCAGTATTGAGGAATTACGTTTGATGTATATTCTTTTGTATTAGTGTGTCTTGTTTCACTATACAGGCACTCCTGGTTGTGCAATGAATTTGTAGAAAGTTTGAAAAATGATTTAATATTCCAATATCCCTTTTGTAGGAGACAGAAAGCATGTGGCATAAGTGTTCAATATAATCTCGTTTGAAGATTTGCATGAATGAAGGAAAGAGCACAATTTCTTGTGGCAAGATTCTCATAACTTCAGAGTTTGAAGTAGTATTTTGAAAATTATTTAATAATTTTGATGTTGTGTTGATAGCACTTTCATTTGGATCTGATTCATTACACAATCTTGCCATTTGATGAAGTATGTTATGTACAAAAGCACAGGTGCAGTTCATAAGAGCATAAGGGATTTTTTGTACTTGTTGGAAGAAAAAAATCAGAAACCAAGTGAGATAATTCATATCTGGGGTAATGTATACTAGCATATACTATTAAACTGTCTTGTTACATAGTGCATAAGCCTTTGTAAAGCATTGCAGTTTTCCTTTGGTGGTGCTGAGTAGTTCCACAGGGGACCTTGGTTGTGATTTATGAATTTGCATTCCAGTTGAACTTGTTAGGTGCCTGTTTTCTTATGTTTGACGTGCACATGACTAAAAGGTACATAGGCATGAAGTGTTTAACATTTCTAGTAATGGATTGATGTAGCAGGAGGTAATTAATACTGCTGCTAATTGCACCACTTAAGTGAATGAAAGTGCTGAAATGGAATAAAAAAAAAAAGAGGCTAGTAGTGACATTGAGCTAGTTAAAATGGAACTGTTTCTCTTGTTTCTGCAGTCTTTTATTCCTAATTGGGAACAATTTCTTCAATTTTAGATGTAACTAGTTTGAATGAGAAGTGTGTACGTTATTGCCTTGCATATCTCTCATTTGAAGGTTACACAGCTTGCTTCACTTATTTCTCCTGTCACTGACCTTTGCAAATCTTTTGCTCATGTAGTTATAAGAAATCACAGATGCATTTTTTTTATCAAGCATGTCTACAAAAATTTTACTCCTGTGATGGAATGTAGATTCTGAATCCTGATTGCTGTGTATTGCTTACTTTGGGTCATCTATGCAACAAACTACCATAGTTTCATACAACGACCACAATGGTCCTGTTTTGAATGCTGAGCATTCTTAAGTTCTGTTTCCTAGCAGAAAAAGAAAACTTTCATCATATTTTAGAGTTGTGAAACAGCCAAGCTATCTGTCTCTTCTCATAGTTTAGCAGGAGCTGGATACTGGTGTAAAACTCCTGTGGATGTTTTACAGAGAACTGTTGTGCCAGTATGTAGTTCTGCTAACAGAATGTTTTGTCTTCATTTTCATACTTTGCTTTTAAGAACAATTCATTACTATCTGCAATATTAATTATTAATAAAGCATTATGTTCTTCATTTCTGTAGTGTATATCATTAACTTGATGTAGCCTTCTTCCTTAGTACTCTTGTTAATCACTGTCTTTCCTGCCTGATGATGAGACAATGTATTGCAATACAAAGTAGAAAAAGTCATAGACAATTATGATTAGACAATTTACCTCTGCAAGAAAATTAGGAAGATGTAAAGAGGAAATTTTTAGGAGTGGGTACATTTCACTAATTCCAGGTTAAATTTATTTGCACAATGAAAAAGAAATAGTTGAACATTTACAAAATTATATTTTGGAGATAATCAATAGTACAGAAATTCATACAAATGACTAGTGACAAAAAAATGTATTCTTAACTCTGAATGTAAGGAATATTTTAATTCCCATCAATTCATAATTACAAATTTAGCTTTTTAGAGTTATCTTTTTGTAGTTTCTGGAGTTCTTCATACCATTCCAAAGCTTTTAGGAGGAGTGTAATATTTTCTGTGATATCTCCTGTAAATATAGCATCTTTTGCACGCATTCCCATTGTGCCAACAACTTCTCGATTGAAGAGTATTCTGGGCACATTGTAACTTACTTCTTCCGCAATTGCAGCAAATGGATAAACCTATGAAAATGAATACATGAGAAAAGGAAAAGAACCATTAAAAAAGTTAATTTAATTGTACGTACTTCTAAGGAAGTCCCCATTACTATAAGAAGATCAGCATAAAGAGCATCTTCTTGGTATAAAAAGAACCGATCAGGCATAGCCTCTCCAAAAAATACAATATCAGGCTTCACCAAACCCTGCAAAAAAAAATTTTGGAACTTTTTTTACATAGGGATAAAAACAAAAATAAAGTTCAAGGTATTATTAGAAATATTTTAGTGTTTATGTTAACTTTCTTATGGAAGCTATTTTGTTTCGTCACCTACTTGAAAATATTTATTTCATTAGAGATATAAAAATCTAGAATTAGGTTGGTCAGGATATTGTTATTTCTTCACAAACCTTGCAGTGATTGCAGTACACCACTTTCTCTTCTAAAATTAATGAACGGGTTTTTTCTGGATCATGTTGACGTTGGCATTTGATACAGGATGCTGTTGAGAAGCCACCATGGGCTTCAACCAATTTATCCCCAGGAATTCCAGCCACTGTGTGTTTTATGTTAATATTTAACATAAATGCAGAATTTTCCCCCACATAAATATCCACACTTATTGATCAGTTTGCAGTTATAGATTTAACCTGTTTATTTTAGATATTTTTATTTATTAGCTGTTACCTATTAAGCAAAGCATGCAATTATTTTATTTATGGACTGAAATGTTGCAAAACTCACACCTCTCTAATCCATCAATGTTCTGGGTGTACATGCGAAGAAGCATTCCTTTCTCATGAAGTAAACGAACAAGGTAGTGCCCTATATTTGGGGAATACTTGACACCAGGGTACAATTCTTTCGCTAGGGTAATAAATGGGCGTGGATCATGAGCAAAAAAACTCAAATCAAAGATTGCTTCAGGATAAGGCAAATTGTATTGTTGAAGATTATAATACAATCCAGTTCCGGGAGACCTGTACATAAACACGTTGTGTAAGAGCAAATAATGAATTTTCCTTTTGATGCAGATTCAACATCATACAGCTTATTGTATGCACCTAAAGTCCTGTATACCACTTGCCGTACTCAGTCCAGCGCCTGCCATCACTAATATAGATCGACTTTCTTTCAGCTGCTTGGCCGCTTCAGATAGGGGAACACCACTGTAACATCTTCTTTGAAGTACTGTCATCAAGCATTTAATTACAACTAATTTATAGAATCAAGATTATAGTAATTGATTATTTTCGCATGTTCAATACGCATGATTACAATTTACTTACTAGCTGCACATGATGTGCCAAATAACTTTCGGCACCCAGTGCACGTACGTACAAAACCTATCATTTTCTAGGAACTGAAATGCACATGCAGTGTTGTAGCATATTAAACGAATTGAAAACTTAACCAACACTGTTTGCATTTAAAGAGCTGCCATATTTTGTGGAAGAGGAGACGTGTAGAAATGGACTACGTTAATAAGTACTAAACCAAAAAGCTTCCCTGTTTTCAAAGAGAAAATTAAATAAAACTAGCCCACAGAAAGAATTTGACGTTTGATTAAATGTTTATTATAATTTCTGAGTTTTGAATCTGTTGAGAAGTGTAGTAGTTCATAAACTACGCACTTCTTGTGTATTTCTATGTAGTGAACTAAAACAAAAATTACAAGTTTCAAGATTATTGGATTAGACTTGAAGTAAGCTTATAGATTCCGGGCACCTCGAATTCGCTCGTATTCAAAACGATCGCATAACTGTACATAAAGATACAAATTACCGCCGCCAGGGAATTGCGGTCCATTTCTATATACTTGCTACTAGAGGGCAGGAAAGATGCTATTGAAATCGGAACTTAAGAGCGCGGGTGTTTCGGACCACTTCGTACAATGAAAATTATATAGCGTTAGAAACTATGTGAAAATCAATTTTTTTTAAAATTTAATTTCCCAAATAATGATTCGTATATCTTTAATTGAATATCCTTGATTGTATTTTGATGGGATGAGCAAGGAATAAATTTCTAATAGCGTTGGACGATTGGCAAACTATCAAAATTTGTAGACGTTTTTAGCAAAATATATTCGGAATATTTCTTCTTCGCCGCCCTCTAAACTTTTGCAAACATTTATTCCAACTTGTGTGAATATTATTTCGATTATCGCCCACGAATGAAACAGTCTTAAACAGTACTTACTAAAACTTGGAGGCAGCCGTGCATTCGAGCAAGAAAGAGGACGTGCAGCTCAAACGGGTGGGCTGCTTGTACAACTTTGGGAGTTTTCGCTCCGGCGCACAATTTGCATAAGTGTCTGGCGCAACGCGAAGATCCGCTTAACAGAGTGAGGGTTGGAAGACTTGCTACTGAAAGAGAGATCACAGAAGGCTAGAGGAAAAGGAAGGCGACAATGTCACACCCTGCGCAGTCTTACCATACGCGGTAATTTATGTATCCATTTCCAGGTTTAATATCAGTTTTTACTTTCTCGTATACGTACGTATATACGGAGTCAAATAAGTCAGGTAATGAATACTTCGGTGAAAAGAGCCATGGCCGAAAAATTTGTTTTGTGGCTCCCTGACACCGAGGGGATTTTTCTCGCTCATGTATGTAGTAATTACTTTCTCTAGTACGTTGCGAAGACAGAATCCATGTTTTGTGGTTCCTTAATACGAAAAAAGTAGGTTTTTGTATGAATAGTGCTAAAGGCACTAAATAACATGAGATACATGATGTCATTTTGATGTATTCTTTTGATTTTTCAATATTACACAACAGGCTATGTTATACATTGTGAGTACAAGTCATTTTGAATGATTTCCAATGGCGTGTCGGAAAAATTTAGAAGCTTTCTGTGACATTCAGCTCAAAATTAATCATTTTAAGAAACGCTCAAAAGTAAATTTTCTTAAAAAGGCTCCAAATGTTTCCATGACAATTTGCAGGTAGGACCAGGTTTTACTCTTCTTTCATATTCTTAAAGCCATAATTCATTTCAACCTTTATGGGACCTGAAAATTGGGAAAATGTGAAAATCTGTCTTTTAAGTGCATAGATGGCAGCTGGTAAACGGGTGGGGGAATTACCCAAAAGATAGTCCAGACCAGGGCCGGTTTCACCAATGCTTAACACGCTAACTAGACGTTAGGAGATTTTAACGGTCCGTTAGAGAAAATACGTGTTTCACCAAATTTTAACGCTTGTTAACTTTCCGTTAAAGTTAACGCACGATCTCACCTCCGTTAGCAGCACTTAACGCCTGGTTAAGCTGATTGCAGCGCAGTGTGGTTCAGTTCAGATCGAACACACAGCAGAGAAAATTGGAGAAAGCTCTGCAATATATATTGGAAGACGACGATATTTTAGAGAGCCTGGAAATGTCTGTGCGCCCGCGTGTATTCAGGGACTTTTCAACCAGATTCAGTGGAACCAAACAATCGACACTAAAAATCCTGGAATTTAATTGAGCAGAATCTGGAGTTTTCATCAAACAGGTCCGAAAATATTACATGTAATAGTTACAGACCATTTATCACAACCAAACCATATAAGTAACAGTTTTGCATGCACATTGAAAACTTTCTTATATAATCTTCATGAATGCGAATTAGGTTATGAATGGTTTCGTTCATGACGTACATTAAAAATGAAATTGTGTCACTATTCATTCTTATCAGAAGATAGGCTACAGTTTTCTTCAGACACAAGTCATTCCAAAAAATTTAGAAACTATATCACAAGATCATAAAGTTCAAAGTATGATATGAATTAATTACATAATATTATAATTAAGTTCATTATTTATTTAAAAATATTAACTCATTATTAGAAATTTGTTTCAATTTATACTCATTTCCAGGAACGAGTCAATCGATTAGCTAACTGAAGCCGCGGAAGCGTTGGTGAAACGGAACAAATCTTAACGGAGACGTTAATTTTAACGACTCGTTTACTAACGTCACGTTAGGTGTATGTTGGTGAAACCGGGCCTAAAAATATTAGAAATCGTACTAGGACGGACGAGACACTTCGAACTGTTTCTGAGTCACTTTGTCTCCTCGCTCCGTGTCTTGTATTGTGCGCGGCGGCTTCATAATTTAAATAAAGAAACAATCACGTAGTGTTCTTTTTTAACAGCTGAAGAAGAAAGCCCAGATTCTCTTCTAAACAGAACGAGGACGAAAGGGTTATGTCTCAACCTGGTGGAAGATGAAAAATTATTTCAGTACTCTAGGATGTCTCACGATTAATTGAAAGCTGAATTTGAAATTTTGAAAAAATATACTACATAAATAAAAAATAAAGTCAAAACTGACTTACTTAACTAAGGGATCATATTTTCATGTAATACTGATATTTATAATTACAACACGTCGTATAAATCACGTTCATCAAGTATCAGTATCAACAACTCACTGCACGAAATCCACATACAATACATGTACATTACCTTACACCGCATTGCCAGATGACATTAAACAATTAAAGTCGGTACACACATTTAAGTTAATAGTCCTAGTCCTAATCTTTTCTGCTGCATAACTGTTTCTATATAATTAGAGACTATACTGATCTTCAAAAAGAAAAATAATGTTTATTTTAACAAAACAATGATGTAAGGATTAGTTTACATTTATATTGTATAATTTTATAATAAGCGACTTAATATGCCTGTAACAAGTAATGCACTTCAGCTTCCGGGTCAATGACCCCCATCTCGATCGGGTTTTGGTCCAGTTTCCCTGATCCATTGAGCAAATACTAAGATGGCCCCTTGATTTGCTTCTGGACGTAAATGTAACTTCACTATGCGCACGTTTTGTTGAGCTATTTCTTTGTTTATAATGGTAATAGAGCTTAGGGTGAGTTACTATTTTCTTAGCAATGCAGAAAAATCAAATCTGCAGTTCGTTACCGTGACAAATAAGTTTTCTATAACTCGGGGACGAAAATATGTAGTTTTTGAAATTTTAATATCCTTTTAAAATATTATTATTATTATTATTATTATTATTATTATTATTATTATTACTTTTTTAGAAATTTTTCATCTTTTAACTGAAAATATTTAAATTGTTGAGAAGAGATTCTGAAATTTAAGAAAGCGTGTGCAGATGATTTTCTCCTTCATACGTCATATACAGTTTTTTTACTGTTTTTGACTCAATAAATATCTAAACAAAATTTTGGTAAAAATTGCAATTGTGTACAATTAAATTGATCCAAGAAACATACCATTATTACATTTCTTTATTTAGAAACGTAAGAAAATTATCGGTACTGATAAGACAATAATTTACGCAAAAAGTACATACAAATAATTTACATTGATTAATGAACTAATGTTTTATTTCAAAATGGCATAATTTAAGCACCGTGCTGAAATGTACAAAGTGTCGCTATTACTGCACAACGTCTAAGTAACTAGTATTTCAAATTTGGAAAACGTTACTCCTGAATTCAGAAATTTTAGCTTAGCATCTAAATTACACTTCCTAACAAGGTAACACATTATATAAAACTTAATAACACGTTGTACAACTAGGGATAAAACTGTATCAATATTCTGGATAATCTCTCAACAGTATTTGAGTAAGTGGTCGAGTGTGCAGATGTGCGAATGTGCGAATGTGCTTATGTGCGATTTCCGTCAATCACGGCTAGACCACTTTCCGTGAACCAATCGAGACACACGAGGTGTCTCGGTTTCCTGATGGAGAACTGATAATTTGTTTTCAGATCCGGCCAGAACATTGAAAGAAATTTTAAAAAATGGGTTTTTGCGTGTTTTGGCGCTGCGATCTTAGTGAGTAAGCTGGGAATTAAACCAACGCCACCTAAATAGATGTATGTAGGTGGCGTTGATTAAATTCCAGTACCCAAAGGCATTTTTCGCTCAATATGCCATAATTTTCTTTCAAGACGTTGGCAAAGCTGTTGCTGACATCTTGAAGTGAACAAATGAAGTTAATTTGATCAAAAGAGTGAATCGCGCGGCATATTTCATTTTAAGTTATCCATAAGACCTATCACTATATTGTTAAAAAGAAATGTGCAAAAACCTACGAACAGTATTGCTTTGGAACTTTTGAAATTTGAAGAATTTCAAGTGAATACGGAGAAAACAAAACTGTAAGTAATTTTAGAGAATGAATGAAAGTTCGACTTCTCACTTTCACGTTCTTAAGCGCACAAGACCGATTTTCAAATAAATGTGGCTCAGAACTTTTTATTAAACTTACCGAACACCTTATTCACATAAACAAACAAAATAGTCGGCTTTTAATATCTTATTAGATTCGCATACGAAACGATTAATGGAGCAATTGCAGAAGTGGAAGTAAACACAAATTAGGCTGAGTGTGTGGAGTTTTAATCTCTTCAAAAACTAGGGGCGTGTAATACGGAAGAAAAATATGGAAGTGTTAAGCAAATCCGGGGAAGAATCAAGTGCAGTTATAGAAATTGGGACAGAATTTTCGGAACTAGAATGATCTTATATTAGGATTAGAGAATGACCCAGAACAGCTTACAGGTGATCTTTGAGCATATTAGCAAAAATCGTAAAAAACGTTGCTGTAATAAACTCTATTCGCTTCATGAATACCTTCCAGGTATTCTTTACGGCGATTATAATTTTGAAATTGTAATATTACCAGTTCATATCCCGTATGGAGGTAACATACAAGGCCATTAGATGTTGGGTATTTTTGAAGGGGATTATAACAATATCAGCTACTACGATTCATTGTTAAGTCCAATGTCAGATACTGTAAGAACATATTTGAACAATATGTGTTACAATACATACTTTCTCGCATTATTTTTAAATTTGCAAATTTTGAAAATTCAGAGAGTTCAACGAAAATGAGACCCAAATTCTTTTAAACGCCCGTCTATCCGTGGGAAAATTTAAAAGAACAATTTTGGAGAGGTTTTTGAGAAAATGTTGTTTTGCAAATTGCGTTTATGTCAGCAAAAACTACTCGTTTCTTCAAAAAAATTTACATGACATCAATTCCCATGGCAAATTGAAATAATGAAAGTTCAATACAAAAAACTTGTTTCTTGCAAACGGTGCCAAATTTTATTTGCATATAAGCACTTCATTTTATAAAGAGAAAATATATATCTTATGATTTATTATTGTGATTTTACCAACATTTTATGTGTAATCGTACATTACATTTCAAACATATTTTTCCAGTGCGTTCCTGGCATAACCAACACCGATGTTGAGAGCAGTTTATCTCTATAGAGAGAAAAATGTTCATTTTCACTGCCACCCATCTCAATTCACATGAAATTCTTGCTTGTAGTGGAACTAATAGGCACTTATAGGCTCTTAACGCTCGATTAGGCAATTATCTCTAAAATAGGCATGTATTAGCATTATCCATTTCTCGCAAAAGCCATTTATGGGGTATAGGGTAAACATTACAGTGACTGACCACTCCAACTATGATTGAAATTATCGCTTGTTCTAACACCGTTTTCGAAGATTTTGCTTGTCAATGCCGCGAAGGGATGCTTTCTGAGTATTATGTAATATTTATTTAGACTGCAAGAGTGCAACTGTTGCCAATATGGCGGGTGCTTATTCACAGTGCGGTGTGTGTTCATTGTACCTAAAGATTTCTTAAGATTTTCTTTAGAAACCTAATATCCCTTACTAGCGTCAGAAGAGAAAGTATTGTAATCGTGCGCCGAAAAACGGCGAATTTTCGACACAAAGACTCATTGCCGGGCCCTGGTAACAAAAAAGTGGATAAATTCAGTTTCTAAAAATAGAAAAAAATCCCCAAACTCGTGGTGTACCTAAAATTCAAGTTTTGTGTGTCCTGATACCGAAAAATGTGCGTCCGTCCGCCTGTCTGTCCGTCTGCACAACGATAGGGCATAAACCATTTAGCCATTTTTTCCCCAAAATTGATATTTCCCAATCGTTCTGGCTGATGAAGCTCCTGGAATTTGAAACCGATATTTTAATTTTGTGGGCCCCTCGGACATTTTCAAAATTTTCATAAATTGGCTCCTAATTGTTTGATTAAATTTTGTTGTTGGTCAATGCGAAGGATTAATAAAATGGTGCAGGTCTCATTTTCTTTGAAATCCCTAATTTTTCGAAAATTACAAAAGTTAAAATGCTTTCAGTCTTCCTAAGACTATAATATTGAAGATAGAGATTTTTTTCCCTGAATGAAATCTGTTTCTTAAAGACAAATCTTGATATAAGGTTATGTTCAACTTTTCGAAAATGTGAGTAGTTTTCATGTAATTTTGCTCGAAATGTAGGCAATTTAAAGTTTTTCTCAAAAGCCGACGCAATTTTGTCCTCATATGTAATTAGGGATGGTAATAATAAGGTGCTAGTACAATTTTCGGGTATTGCTAGTTTTTTTTTGAAAATTGCAAAAAACAATTTCAAAACTACAAAATTGGAGATTTTTGCCTTAAAATGGTCTGTTGAACAAAATTAGCTCTTTAAAAAAGGTCATGTACAGATTTTTCGAAAAACCCCAGTAGTCTTTGTGTAATTTGCGCTTGAAATTTACGAGTTTTTCTCAAAAACCGCTCCAATTTTTTTCTTTAAATTTTCTCTGTATTTGTAATAAGGGGAGGTAAATATATGGTGTTAGTCTCATTTTCGGGTATTGCTCGTTTTTTTGAAAATTGCAAAAAACTCAAAACTACAAAATTGAAGATAGAGATTTTTGCCTCAGACGCAGTCTGTTATAAGAAAAGGTCATGTACAATTTTTTTGTAAAAGTTAGTAGTTTTCGTGTAATTTCTGTTTGAAATTAATGAAACATATACACTTTTAACGGTAAAGGCACGAACAGATTTGATTTTTCTGTATTTTAACAAAATAGAAACTCACCCTAAGGAAAGTTCAACAAAACGTGCGCAAGTGAAGCTACATTTACGTCCAGAAGCAAATCAAGGGGCCATCTTAGCATTTGGTCAATGGATCAGGGAAACTGGACAAAAACCCGATCGAGATGGGGGTCATTGACCCGGAAGTACATTATTTGTTACAGGCATATTGAGTCTTTTTTTAAAATTATACAATGCAAATGTAAACTAATTCATTATACTATATCTTGGTTTTGTTAAAGTAAACATTGTTTTTCGTTTTGACGATCAGTATAGCCTCTAATTGTATAGAAACAGTTTTGCAGCAGAAAAGATTTTACTTTTAACTTAAATTTGTGTACCAATTTTAATTGTTTAATTTCATCTGGCAAAGCGTTGTAAAGTAACGTAGTACATGTATTGTATGTGGATTTCTTGTAGTGAGCTGTTGATACTGACACTTGATGAACATGATTTCTACGTCGAGTGTTGTAACTATAAATATCAGTATTACATGAAAATAAGTTCCCACCGTTCAGTAAGTCAGTTTTGATAAATACTACCGACTCATAAATAAATAGGCAAGGCAATGGTAAGATTCCAAGCTCAATGAAAAGAGGCTTGCACGGATCACGTGGATGGGATTTTTTCATTATTCGGATAATTTTCTTTTGCAATCTGAATGTCTGGGCACTAAAGGATGAGCTTCCCCAGAATATTATGCCATATCTCAGGCGGGAATGTACATTTGCAAAATACACGCAACAAGCTGCATGAAGGCTGACAGAATTAGAAAGAATTCTGAATGCATAACATAATGAGCTTAATTTAGTGTTTAATTCTGTTATATGTACATTCCATTTGAGGTTTGATTGAAATGAGAGACCTAGAAATTTTGTTAACATCAGCTTTCTTGCTAACTTCATTTTTAATGGAGCATACGATTGCCGATGTAAAACGCAAAATTGCACTGAGATAGTTTTTCCTTCGTTAACTATTAATTTGTTATTACAAAACCAATTTGAAACTTCTGAAATTGTACTATTTATTGTTTCTTTTTTGCAAAGAACATTCGTGTCATCGGCAAACAGAACTGTTCTTCCATTTTTAATAGATGAGGGCATATCGTTTACGTACAACAGAAAGAGGATAGGACCTAAGATCGAACCTTGTGGGACCCCATGTTCAATTGGCAAAGAATTGGAGAGATAAGTAAATAAAGTCCTTTCGTGCCAGTACGGTATTTCTACTCTTTGAGATCGATGTTTAAGGTAACGTCGAAAATTCGAAAATAAGCTCTTAAGACAATATTAAGCACATTTTGGCTCATGAACTTAAATTTATCTGAAGAGCTCATTTTCCAATGTTCCACGTTTGCTCCTCGCACATTCTGTATGGGCGTCCCGCCAACTATGAGCCAGTAGCAAAATTTTCGGACAGGAATGGATTAAAATGATATGGAAAATAATTAATGTTATTTTAATTATATTTTACTATGGAAAATACCAATATTTATTTGATTTTACTCTATTTTGCAATTTGTATTCTCAATGGATTGATATATTTTCTTTCAACCAATTCGCAAACATTAATTGAAATGAGACCAATTAGGAGTATATGTATTCATATTAATTAATTTTGTTTCACGTGCAGAAAATAAAACATATTAATCCTAATTAAAAACTTATAGTTGACTAGTTTCTAATAATGCCTTTTTCCCACACAAATAGGGAAATTCTGCCCAATATGGCATCCCTGCACTGCAGTTCATAGTTCCAGTTTTTCCGTTAAGTCAGAACGTAGTATTCTGAGTTAATGACGCATTTAGAAATTACGAAAGAAATGAGGCCAATGAAATTCGTTATGTTGTTTACGACTTAATTTATTGCGAGTGTATAATTTTTTTGTATATAAAGAATTTTATGAACCCTATCTTCAGGACCAAGAAATTATCTGTCTGATAGTACGTTTTCCGAATTTCGAATAGTTTTTATGCGTTAACTTAGTAATTGGGTGGGGTATTGAAGTAATTGAATGGGGTGGGTACGGGTTATATTATCATTAATTCTAATATTTAACATTACAGAAAAAATTAAAAAGTTGAGTACTATAAATTTGAACGATCATTTTAACTTTAATTTTGTATTACCGCCGTATGCTGCCTTGGGAGACAGTGAGGCAATACTAATTTGACAGATCATTGTTGAAGACGACAAAATAAGATAATGAAATGTGCATTTTTTAAAATTCATCTTGTTGTTGAACATTAACATGGAACGATTATGAGACTTTGTTTCATTTATCATAAATAATGTAAAAATTATAATGATACCCTTGCAGTTAGCAAGTCTTTTTGCGTAACATAAGATTGTTAAATATTATCCATTCCAACTTATTTGGATTGATCGTGATACCGGGCACGAGTGGCGATATTAGTGATACCGGGTGCGTCAACGTCTAAGCGCATTAGTCTCGTAACTGTAGTGCATTTTTTCTCGTGATGTGGCGGTGATCTTAGCCTCGCTGGATGACGCCGACTTATGGCGGCAACCTACCGTCGGCTAACGGAGTTTCCCCAACCATTTTCCACCAGCGGGACATCGCCCCAATCGGGACAAGCTCTAAGCTCCCGACCGGGGTAGTGCATGCAAGTGTGCAAGTTAAAGGTGGGGGATAGGACAAGGAATGGGAAGGAAACATGGCGCGTGGTCCGAGGTCCTTTTGGTGGGTACTGCTCGGGCATTCGCCTGGCATTGATCGGAGAAACCACAGAAAACTACCGAACAGAACAGTTGGGCGCTAGAATATTCCTCCAGACAGCGACAGAACTCGACCTAGCTATCTGGCTAGTGTTGAAAATCCTGCCACCGTCGGGGCTCGAAGCCCAGGACCTTGCGGTCAGAGACACGGCAGTGACATCAGCTGATGTTCTGAGCCACCTCTCCCGGTATTGCTAGAATGTGAGGGAAGGAATGAAAGTAAATAATGGAATGGGCTGGTGAAAGGCATTGATTAGAGGAATCGTAATAAACATTTTTAAAGACATTGTATGTCTCAGATATTAATACTTAATGTCTGTACATAAATATAAAGATATTTTCTTAAATCTATCATATATGTTTTTGTAAAATTAGATATTATGTGTGTGAAGAATACAACTTTACAAAATTATCGATTAAATTTACTGATGTGTTTCAAAATTCGTTACATTGATATTACATGTTTAGAAAAGTTTCAAGAGACTTATCTTCCGAGACTATCGATTGTACAATTACTCCACTCATACAACTTATTTTTAGTCTATATTACATTCCATGTAGAACATTAACTAACCAAAGTCGAGAGTTACTCGCGTCTCATCCGTGTCCAGGACTCTTCACTATTTGCCAGAATTTTTTAATTGCATACACATATTGGGAACAATGCCGGATCCACAGTCCATATTTTTTAAATTTTCTTAATTCATACAAAGCAATTACCACATATTGAACGCATCACATCCAACGTATTCCCACCGGGAAAGATGGCTCAGGGCTTCAATTTATGACACTGCCAAGCTTCTGACCGGGAGGTCCTACGGTTTGAGTCCCGGCGGGGGCAGGATTTTTGACACTAGCTACATAGCTAGTTCGAATTCAGTCGTTGTCTGTAGGATAAATATAGCTGCCGGATGCTGTGACCGGTAGTTTACCGTGGTTTCTCCAATGCACCTAATGCCGGAACCGTTCCTAACAAACGGGCCACGGACTGCACGCAACCTTTCCTTTCTCTTCCTTGTTCTATCTTCAACCCTTACTTACACACAATCACACTCACATGTACTGCACTACTACCAAACATCAGTCGCGAGCTTAGAGCTTGCTTGTCTGGGGTTGTGCCACGCTGGTGGGAGATACCTGGCAGGGGAAAATCCCAACAAGCCGACGTAGGTCGGCGCGGATCTCGACAGCCATCGGGTAAAGATCACCTCTCGCGATGAAAACATTCTCTATACTTCGGTTTTTCTAACATGGCGCTTGAGGGCCTGTTTTCACGATGGTATATGGCACGGCTTTTCGTGTCTTCCTCGGTCGTGCCGCTAGATGTAACTTGATCTGCCGCACTGATTGATACGGTCACGATCTTGCGATATCTGGCAGTACGACCGAGAATATGCCATATTCCATCGTGAAAAAGCCGTGACACATTCCATCGTGAAGGCAGGCCCTCATGCACCATGTTAGAAAAACCGAAGTATTCACTTACGGAAATAATGATCTTAGCAGTTGACGGACCAGGAATCTCATCCCATCTTAACACACCCTATTAAAATGACTCTCCTCAGCTATCTTAGGGTTCTGTCCAGTGTATGCAATACCCACCCCTTTCTATCCACTCTCTAATCATCCGTGCTATATGTCAGACACATGTACTACATGAAAAATCGAAACTCCCCCAAAATATTGTTTCATGGCGATCAGCACTTATTCTCTAAGACTTATGATATGAGGACGGTTTACAAATTATGGACCAATACTATTCATCACACTATCACTATTCATTGTGAACACATGTTTAATTTTAAAAAATTGGGAACATTCTTGATAATTTGGAACAAATTTAAAAATGTTTCTGAAAATGTAATGGAAACATTTTATATTAATCACGAACTGGATGTGTATGTTGTAGTGGACTATAGAAGGAAATATTCCTAACCACTCTATTTTAAAAATGTAATCTATCACAAATAATTATGATCACTGATTTTTTTGTAAAGAGATGGGTGTTTAAAAGAGTTGCTGCACATAGTATTTATACACCACACTGCAATATTTGCATTTAAACGCACTCAATATTCGAACTATAAAAAACCCTCGCTTGGCTTCGCTAACAAAAATCTCATACAAGCTTACTTGCGCTAGTCTAAGATCTTGAAGAAGGTGCAATCACAACCAAATGACAACAGATAATCAATTACTCTATTCATTTTTTTTAATAAAAAAATAGTATTTATATTATAAAAACGTTTAATAATAGCAAGCAATAACAGATCTGATGCCCATTACCTTTTATTTATAGCAAAAACCACGATATTTGGTTCAGTAGAAAGCTCAAATTACTAACAAAACGAAAAGCCTTAGAGATTTAAATGCATACTTTTTTAAGTAAAGTTGATGTTTTTGATGCAAACATGATTAACAGTGAATCTGTTTACTTCCATGACATTCAATACCATACTTTGCCACAGGAACAATGTCAACAGATCCTTTATCTTTAAAACATTTCAATCTAGGACGTATTTATGAACCATTTTCTTAAAATTAAACCGAAAATGTAGAGTATAATATTTACAGACAAAATTAATGCAATGGATTAGGATTTCTACATAATAATGTGCAACTAGAAATTGTGTTTAATAAAAATCGTACTATTATTAAACACTTTTATACTACTACTATTTCAATATTTTCTCAATTTTTCTCCTCAGCAGACAAGAATGAAGAAGGAGAAATCGCGCGCGGTCCATGTTCCGTTTGATAGGGTGCCGCCTGGACATTCTCTTGTGGTAAGATAAACTCCGGAAAACAGCCGGTCACCAGAATTCTTCTTCAGACAGCAGATGAATTCGACCTAGCAATATACTGGTAGCTAGTGTCAGAAATACACCATCATCGGGACTCGAACCTTACAACCTCTGGATCAGAGTCACTGCAGCGATAAGTGTAACCGAGACAGAGACAAGGTAAGACAAAACGAGAAGAGTCGTGACGAGATGGGTTGAATTAAGGCGAGAAAGACAAGGTAGGCCGACGCCCAGGCGTCCTTATTAATCGTCGCCATACTGATCGGTCTCTCTAGCCAACGTATCTTTTCAGAACGCACAATCAGACGTTGAACGCTCTCTGACGAAAGTAAGTCAAAACATCAGCTACAATTTACGAAGTCTACCTGAACTTTGTTCTGCCTTCTACATCCGCGGGATGCAGAACATAGGCGAAAGTCTGGTAAACCAGAGGAAGCCTTTTCGTTTAACTTAAAAAAATCTACAGAACAACTGTAGGGTTTTCTTCAGTTTCTGAAGTTTCGAAGTATTCCGAAGTATTAGGGAGTTCAATCATCAATAGAATACTTAGCTTTTGTTATATAAAAATAGATTATCAAAAACGTCAGTTATCAATTTATAGCTACTAAAGAAGACATTTCTCTATTTACCTGTGCTTCCCGATTTACATGGCTGTCCTCTGTCTATATGAATGCGACCCTTGGACCGCGAATTGGGCAAAGCCGTCCTAGTTCTTCTCGAATGAAGAACCTGGCCCAATTCTTCTCATAGGAAGCTCAATGACACTTGCTGTCGACCCGTCAGAAAGTAGTTCGTCCAAATTCATTGCAATCGGTTTTGATGAAAAAGACCAATCCATCGATCGAGTGTCCCATTTCTCTGAAAAGACATTCAAACGCGGCAGCCGGGGAAAGCTGGTCACAGCCTATAATTAAAGAACTAGTGGTCTGGATCAGCAAAAATGCTGCAGATCAAAATCATCGTTTTTCAAAGAAGAATATGCACACTGCTCGAGAACAACCATTAAAATACTCTCGTATAATACTGCAATTAATTAAAAAAAATAAAGTCTTCAGGAAAACTGAAAAAACTGTTTGTCAGGGAACACAGGACAACAGTTCTTTATAAGCCATGAATATCAAAGAAGGTACTGTTCCATAACGCAGCATATAAATAACAGACTTTTAATTCCGGGCGGACTGTTCCTTGGGGTATTGCTATCGCATGACGTAAGCTATGTCATCGGCAGTGCCGCACTGAGCATAAGAATTCAGTCGCTACGTGCAGTATGAGAATTAGTGGATTTACGTAAATATTTGCATTTTGTAATCAAAACTGTTTCATTGTTTTTGTTTTTTCCCCGTTCCTGGGTAACTAATGAAGCCATTGACATCACTTACATGGTCAGAGACTGTTTAATTTAACATCGATTTCGCGCATTGGATACTAATATTAAAGATGATTAATGGAAAATAAATCACATTAACTCTCGCTGTGAGTGGGTCGGGAGGAGCGATGAGCTGAGCGGGACAACCACGGACAGGGAGAGGCAACGCACGTAGTCAGGGTAACAACTGTAACTACTGAGGAATCTCTGACCGGGTAGTCCTAAGGTTTCCGACTGTGGAGGTTTTTGACACTAACTAGAGGTAACACAGCCATAGGAGAATGGAGAATGGAGGAGAATTACAGAGGACTGCTGCTCTGATCGGTAATTTTCCAGGATTTAGTCGTTCAATTCCAGACGATACCTAAATAAACGAGCCATGGATAAAACACGATCTTCCTCATCCTTTCCCCTCCCTTTCGCCTTACACATACTTCCACATACATGCACTACATTTTAAGAGGTCGGAAAACCAGTCGGGACGAGTAACTTTTCTCGCTTGTGCTGCTGGAGCAAGGTATTTGGACGGAACTAATGACATGTACGGGACTAATGGCAAAAGTAGTTGCCACGCGCGGAAAAGCAATAAAACAATCGACGATGATCAACGCGGAACGGCCAAGGAAGAGAAGATTAGAAGGCGAGGACAAAGCTGTACGGAACGAGGTGCTGTAAGGTGGGCGACGCTGGTTGGGCAAGGCGATGCCGTCCAAGCGAGACGGGCTGGTAGAGGTGGCGCAAGCAAGGGACTACGGGGCGGGAAGAGTACGGGGTTGCCGGAAAAGTCAAGGTGGAGCAAGAGAAGCCGCTAGCAGGGCGGGACAAGACGGGTCCGCAGGAGCTACAGCAGGGTTGGGGAAAGCGGGACAGGACCAAGCGAGGCCGGAGAAGGAGCGAAACAAGGCGAGGAAGAAGGCGTACCGGGCTGAGGTGATGTGAGGTGGGGTGGGATGTGACAGCGGAACAAGTCATGTCGAGCGGAACAAAGCCGTGCAGACCTCGTCGAGGCGGGAGATAAGAGAGCTTGATCAAGGCGAGACGGGACAACTCGAGGTGGGAGAAGGCGAAGCGGGACAAGGCGAAGCGGGACAAGGCGAGGCGGAACAAGGCGAGGCGGAACAAGGTGAGGCGGGACAAGGCGAGGCGGGATAGGGCGAGGCGGGACAAGGCGAGGCGGGACAGGGCGAGGCGGATATAGTCGGAACGGGGCTGGCGGGGCAAGGCTCGTCGAGGCAGGAGAAAGCGAGGAGGGCAGCACAAGGTGTATTGGGGCGGGAGGGACGCGACGAGGCGAGGCGGGGCCGGGCGGGTGGGTCACAGCGATACAGACCAAGGCGAAGCGTAGCAAGGTGGGGCAATGCACGACTGAGCAAGACACAGCGAGGCGGGTCAAGACGAGATGGGACAAGGCGATGTGGGACAAGGGGAAGTGGGACAAGGCGAGGCGGATAAAAACGGGACGGAGAAGGCAGGACATGGCTCGTCGAGGCGGGAGAAAGACAGGAGGACAGGACGTGGCAAGTCGGGGAAGGGGAAGGGACGCGGAGCGGGATGGGGGGGGCGGCAGAAGAGGGGCGTGGCGGGGCGCTCCACCACGCGTCGTGGCCGGGCGGGGTGTGTGGGGCCGGCCGTCTTGGCGGGGCCGCGGCGCGTGGCGCGATTGAAGCGGCGCGCGCCGGCGGCGCCGGCGCGAAGGGGTTGGCTGCGGCGGGGCGCCGGCGCGCGCGCTCCCCCCACCCCGCCCCCGGGGTTGCCGCGCACGCGCCGAGGCCGCGTCGCGCGCGGGGTGCGCGCCCCTGCGCCCCTGCGCCGCCGCCGCCGCTGCCGCGCGGCCGCGCTCAGTGCGAGGAGCCCTCCGGCGCGACACGAGCGCCCGCACGCCGCCGCTGCCGCCGCCGCCCGCGCCACGCTCGCCGCGGGATGAAGACGTGGTCGCCGCTGCCCGAGCCCGCGCTCAACAGTACGTACCCCTCGCAGGCATGCAACCGTTCATCAACGCCTCACGCTAATGCATCCCTCGAAAGTCATAATATCGCATCACACTTGTATGCTATTTGTTTGAACGATGATGTGTTAAATATTCAAAACGACGCAATGCAAATTACAGGAATGAAAACAAATCTCGTGAGACGCGGTACGTAATTTTCTCGTGATTCAACTGTCCCAATTTTGTTTATCACGTTTATTCCTGACATGACATTTTATATCTGACATGTATTTTGAATGAATCAATGTCAGATTTCTATAATGAGAACTTAATAATGACGTGTTGACTATAAAAACCAAGTCATTTCAGTAGCGAAAAGTTTACAAGACTAACATGTAGCCTTTACACGCGGATCATTAAGAACGGAATGTATTCTGGAAATAAATCATACGTTCTTCAACTACAACTCTCCGTGAGTATATGTAGGAAACTAAATTGAGTTCGAATTCATATAATTGAAATCTGGAAAATAATGAAATTTAGCAAACTCTTAATAATGTTTTTATTACGTTACGGAACTCTGTCGTTAAATCATTTGAAAAAATATTCAGATATAAAATATCATAATATCAGGGAAGTTTGGGTCATAAGATCAGGGACTGTTGAACTGTACAAATATTACGTACTGAGACACTGTACTTGTACACTGTACTGTAACTGTCTTGAGTTTACTTTGCAATAATGTAATTTACATTGCCTCTTTCTCAATTTGTAACACATTAATGTTCATAGAAACTCTAAATAACTGTCATGCGTTTCTAAAAATTTCGAATCATGCTTTTGTGTGAAGTGTCATTGATCTACAAAGTTACATCATTCCGTGTCGTATCAATATTATTCCTTCTTTTAACTTCATTTGGAAGTTTCAATATTATATGGCAACTGGCAAAATGCTTTCATTTGTTATGAATGTTCTCCTTTGAATCTTCATTTGTCGTGTAAATAATTTATCTTTCATCAGCGCATTTTTGTTGAATCATTACAATTATTTCCGTCGCGTTAGTGGATATCAGCTGATAAAATTATTTTAGTAATATTTATTATTTATATGAGGAGTGGGGGAAAAAGTCACAAAATACAAATGGCATGCGTGCGATTTGCAGCTCTATTCATTATTTAATGTTGCCATGAGCACGTTGTTTAAAATAGTATAAAAGTCTATAATTTGAAGCGCTGAACCTCATGTAGATATTTTCTACAGTTCAGTCACTTCATGGTATAAGCGCGCTAGTACTTCTATGAGTTTTGTTGTATACTTCACTTTCATTCTCAGTGTCTGGAAATATAGTGTATTAATACGTTAATCATTGTGTATGAATACTAGAGAACTGTCACTTAATACTATATTATAAGGATATTGAATACATAAATTTCAGGAAATAAAGCAACACGTTTGCGTAACGTATTATGACAATTGTGATTATTTTTAACGAGGAAACACGTCGAGGAATAATTTCAAATATTAATAGAATTATTGAGTGTGGCGTAAATAAATTCCTGTAATTTTATTACCAGTAATTATGATCGCTCTATATGAACTACAGCGCCTGGCATCTTCAAACAGTAAAGTGCAGATTGCGTCAATCAACAGTTTTATGCAGGGGTTAGTTTAAGACGTAAGTTACGTTTTTTAAATCTTTTACATTTTCTAAAAGTATGTAGGAAATGTTTCAGTGACCTATGAAAGTAATTGCATGCACAATTTCTTTTCACATATATATATTTCGCGCCATCTAAATTATTTTGGACAAAGTAGTGATTCAAGCAAAAATTAGCAAATATTAAATTCCAATTTTGATAAAGCAAATATTAAAGTATTTTGATATTCGCAATTAGTGTACTTGTTTTATAAAGCAATTTAATTACCATATGATCATTTTTAAACATTTTCGTTTCTTGCTTTGAGTAGTAACTTTTTTAAAACATTAACTTTTCTAGACTCAGAGCGTATTCAGTAAATATTTTATTAGAATTCGCGACTTTGATAGAATCAGTCTGTTAAGCAGTAATTGTCTACTTAGAGAAAGGAAGTGGAAAAAGAAATCTATTTAATAGAGAAAAAAATGTACATATTTATTTGTAATTTACAAACTTTATATTAATATAATTTAATTACAGTAACCATGCTTTTATGGCATGAGATTTATTCTAAAATAATTTTTTTAGAATATAAAATATCTCTCCACATATCCTTTCAAAATACTATAGAGTATTGTGACGTCAATTCTAGAACACTTGTAATGAGTACTACACCTCCGTTCATTCTGTTCTAATTGTGACAAAATTTACGTTCATACTGACTTTTTTTGTTAGGATTATTGTATTTGCTGAAGTTCTCCATGAACATTCTAAGTGCTTTTAATACAAAACATAATTATTTTTATTCAAAATCAATTAATATATTGTATAGTGCTTCTGCCCATAACTTCTTAATATATTACATTTTGCTTTCTATTTTGGTATTATTAAAAGTCTAAAAATTTCATGATTTCTATGTTTTCATGCCAGATTATTTTTTGTTTAATACAGAATCATATTTAGAAGAAAAATGTTAAAATTTGTCTTTTCATTATAATACTTGGAGGAGGAAGCGAACAGAATAGAACGAACGATTTTCACGTCTGAAATAACAAACCAATTATTGTAATTTATTATTCTTGTTTATTCTACCTTATGCACACACACACATACACACACATACACACACAAACACACACACACACACACACACACACACACACACACACACACACACATATATATATATATATATATATATATATATATATATATATATATATATATATTAGTGTGTGTGTTTTGTTTTCAATATTAATTAAATATTTTACAAACTTGCCGGAACTTCAGAAAAAATATCAGTTCTCTACAACTAATTTATCTTAACGTGACAATAAACAATGCTGAAGACTAAACACACTGTTTTACGAATTATTTGAATCATCTTGAAATTCCATATCAGTTATAAAAGCTTCTGGCGGTAGGTTTCGATGGTCTCAGATGACTTCCACAGAACTCGTAAATCCATCACGGCGCCGGCCAGGCTTCAACCAACACCTCCTCTACCGCCGGTTCCTCTGCCCGCAAGTCGTAGTTTCTCCGCGATTATATCCGCGCCTCCATTGAACGCCCTCGACCGCTGCACCGGCTGGCCATCAAGAGGGTAGATCAGTGGCGCGGCATTCGCGATAATTGAACACCGCGGGCGACGCGAGCGGTGGGAGGGGGCGGCGGGAGACGGGGAGGTCGTTGGGGGAGCAGGCGATCACCGCCCTCAGGTCCTCGCTCGCCCTCGACCTCCCGGTCACCTGCCGCCGCCCCCGCCCCGCCCCCCTGCGCGCCGCGCCGCGCCGCTCCGCTCCGCGCGCCCCGACGCCATCCATCGCCGGGCGTCCCGCAGGGCTGCGCTAACTGCCCAACTTGGGTCGGCGTTTTAATGCGTTCGCCATGAGTTCAAACAAAGAGCAAACACGAGTTCGGAGCAGACGTTAATAAAAGTGCGGGCCGCGGCGCGGGACGGGACGGGACGGGACGGGACGGGTGGTGCGGGGTGGCGCGGGGAAGTGCAAGGGGGCGGGGCGGCCCGTGAAAAATTCGTCGCGCCGAGCTGTTGGAGGGCTGTTTTTCTCGATTGAGTTCGGCTACCCCGCTTCCACTGTATTACAAGCCCATTCCTCGCCAGGGCGTGGGCGCGGGCGTGGGCGGGGGCGGGGCGAGGGCGAGGAGGGGGTTAGTCCGCGCCCCGAGGGACCTCGGCGAGGGGGCGGGGGCCCTTCGAACCCCGGTAATAAAGAACGTGGCGCCCGTTTCGCTAAAAAAGGGCGAGTGAAGTACAGCTCGAGTGGTGACATGTGTTCAGGGGAGCTGCGAAGTTCGTGTCTGCGTGGGCGTTGGCGAAAAATGCTTTTCCGGGTGAAGATTTAATGGAAATATTTTTGGAACATTTGAAGAAATGGCAGTTCAATGTATAGTTGATTCCCATGTGAAAGAAATTACCATTTTGGACAGGGATTTTAAGAATTTATTAAAAGAGTTATGCAAGTAAATTGGGTGATTTTGGATTATGGTTCATCAAAAAATATTGGGTAAATACAAATCGCATACCAATGTCTCAGAGATAATCTGCTTATATTGATAGTAACCACATACGTAGTAAAAATATACAAGTTCATTTACATAAAGCGTAATTATTGAATAATGTAATTTAAATTTTTAATTCTGGAAACAAATATACCTGTCGTGGATAGGAGAGGGTATATAATTGCATAAAGAGTTAGCGAGGGGCAAAAGGAGAGGTAGTGTACATAATGTTTCACGAACATACTAATAAACTTACATGAACGAAAAATAAACATAACGAACAATAGAATACAATTTATCTAGTAGGTTTTACCAGTTTATGCTGAAATGAGTGTACCCGGATTGAATTTTCGCAATTATTTGAAGAATCTCAGCAATTTACAATTGAAATAGAGAAATATCTCACAGTTGCAAATCACACGATGTGACATTCTTAGATCCTCTCTATTAGATCTTTCATGGTGCCAAGTAAGGGATATTAACGCTTCTTCCTTCAGAAATATTCTGTCACATCCATGGAAACATAGAGCCGCTACGCCAGCCGTTACGCCGTGCAATCGCCGCGACTCTGCACCATGGCAAAAAATCAGATGTTGAGTGAAGGAAGATTAATTGACATTGTTTACTTTTATTTTTACAGTGTGCTATCAAATTTAAATGCTATTGAAGTTATACACGATCAAGCATGTAATTGATAAGTTTTGTAGAGAGTTGATGTGTACTTCTTATGGCATGGATCTCTCAAATACCAAAAGCTACGTTTCATATCAAGGAACTCATAAATAACAGGGATACAAGAGAGAAAAAGCGTCATTTCTTACTAACTAAAAATACTATTTTACATTCCCACATTTAAAAAAATGCACCCCGCGAATACTAAAAATTAGTTTGACTATCTACAAAGCAATCATAAATAATTGCAAAACTAGTGGGCTTACGGAATGACACAGACTTTCTTGAAGTAAAGTTTTCTAATTTCCTTGGTATGGACGTGCTTTACGGACTTGCCTCATCCTCACGCCAGTTACAATCTATCGCCGCCCAAAAAATTGTTTTGACATTTTCTCAGCTTTTCGGCTTTCTAATAGTAGAATCGAAATATTACTTCAAGAATATTAAAGAAGAGTAAAACCTCCTCCTAAAATTTTTGATTGAAATATTTGAAGCATTTAAAAAAATGGTGATTAAGCATTATTGCAAATGCGAAATTCGAAGGTCTTTTTCACAGGGATCAATTGAGTTTTTGATAAACTTCATTTAAATTATTTTAATTACATTTGTGTAATTTTTGAAAAAATAGATGACTACTAAAATGAACTTTACGTCATATTCATCAGTGCCATTACCTCTATCCGTTGGAAAAGTTTGAAGAAAAAATTTGGAGCCATTTTTGAGGAAAATGGCGTTTGAGCATTTCTGAAAATGCGGAATTTTGAGCTCATTTTAACAGAAAACTGAAGAGTTTTCGAGAATCTTTATAATATAATGACATAATTTATGACATAATTTAAAGCACATGCACTCACAAATACAATCATGTGAATAAATCGCCTCTAATGTAAATATTAACGACATGGGAGACAAGCAAAAAAATTAAATTTTTGTAATTTTTGAAAAACCAAAAGAATAGAGCAATAGGACGTTTATGTTGAACGGACGGACGTTTTGAAAAAAAAAAAAAATAAAACACACTTTTTCGGAATCAAGGGATCCCTAAAATCTATTTCCGTTGAAATCTCAAAATCGATTTTCCGCAGCATTACTTAACTTTCTCTATACTACAGATCCATATATACGGATGATACGAGAAAGTAAAAGTCCGTATTTTCTGATTTTGCCGGAGCATATTTTCTTATCGTTAATGATATTCCGTCGCCTTTCCCGTCAGTTTGATTTGCTGCACTACGTGATTTTGAATCGCAATGAAGTTGAGTTATGTTGTCAGAGAGGACTGTCGTGTGCGCAGGGCTGTCCAGCATGCCGCTGGACGGGAAAGCGGAGGTGGCGGCGGGCAAGGGCGGCGGGGCGCCGGGCGGCGCCGCCAGCCTCGCGGGCCCGCCGCAGGAGTGCGCTGGCTGCGGCAAGAAGATCACCGAGCGCTTCCTGCTGAAGGCGCTCGACGTCTTCTGGCACGAGGACTGCCTCAAGTGCGGCTGCTGCGACTGCCGCTTGGGGGAGGTGGGCTCCACGCTCTACACCAAGGCCGACCTCATCCTGTGCCGCCGCGACTACCTCAGGTGGGCCTTCTGCCTTTCTTTCTTGGCTGGTGAAGTTGAGTGTGCTTTGTGTGCTGTAAGAGCTGTGTGTGCTGAACGTGCTGAGCTTGCTGGTTGGGCTGCGTGTGAGGAGGGTGTATGCGATGTGTGTGCTGGGCGTGCGGTGTGAGCTGAGAGCCTTGAGTGAGCAGAATGTGGTGTGTGTGCTGAATGTGCTGAGTTTGCTGAGTGCTTAGCTTCTGCTGTGGCGCAGGCTGTTCGGCAACACGGGCCACTGCGCCGCGTGCTCCAAGGTGATCCCGGCCTTCGAGATGGTGATGCGCGCGCGCTCCAACGTCTACCACCTCGAGTGCTTCGCCTGCCAGCAGTGCAACCACAGGTAAGGCTAGACCTTTTTGCTGTTATCAACCGTATCTAGTAAGGATCTGTGCGTACGAGTGAGGCTTCGAAGTTTTGTATAGGCGACGCGGTGAACTTGCTCTTCCTTTCGTTGAAAAACGCCACAGCATTTCTGTTCGCGAGACAAGGAAACTGCAATCTCAGACCTCTATTACATCGTTTTACCACTAATGCATTGACATGTACCAGCTAACATTATACCACGCAAATCGAATATATTGTTATATATTTTCTATCAAAATTTCAGGAGCATGAACTGTGTATTACCGGGTTACAGCTATTACTAGTTTTAGTAAAATAAAATAAACATTTTATTATGCGTTTTACAACAACCAGAGTAATGGACAACATTAAAACTAGTTAGTAACGAGCTCACTGCAGGAACAAAGGTATATTTCTGCCGTGAGAGAATATGAGACTCTTTTGCAATAATGTCTAAGTAGCTGCTCCCGTACAGATTCGGTGGAGCAAATGATAAAATGAAATAGCGCTTCCACACAGTTCACATCTTTACAACAGAGCAGTAGCGAAAGTGTCGCTGGAACGTACTCTTGAGATATGATTAATCGAAAAACACAAATTGGGATACAAAATCCAATTAAAGTACGTTTGTTGTTATGTTGAAAGGTTTTTACATTTTCACATTTATTTTGTTTTTGATTTAATTAACTTATCGTCAAAAAACAGAAAATAATGCATGTAATTAATGGGGAGAAGTACAATCTGCGTACGTTTTTTGTACATATCCTCTAGTTTGCAGTACAAAAATACTTTTATATCCTTACGAACATGCTGCTATAGGTTCGACAGCGCAACCGCTGTAGGAAAAGTGAGAGCGCGTACTGATCGTTTCCTTTCACTTCTCTAGTAGAGTTGGTTAGCGGGTGGAATGCCATTTAGGTGCCCGGAATGCTACTGTCAACCTAGACAACAGTAACATGACTAGACGTTTGCTTGAAACGTCAGCAGCACCTTCAAGCTGAGTAAACGATGTCACAAATCCTTTTGAGCATACCCACTGACATTTTGGCGTGATAGTTTTAACAATGCACGCATTCCTATTTTGGTTACATTTTCCCCTAGATACCACTATTGCCGTGCAAATATTTTCTTGTAAGTTGGTGTCAATTGCTCCAACGTTTGATAATTATGAGAACTTTTCTATCTAACTTGAGAAGGAACGCAACGTTAAAATAATGGAGATCTGTTAAGTAAATACCTTCGTTGGAAAACAATGATAAAAAAGAGCTGTTTTCGGCACTTATTTTTTTCTTCTTTTTCACCATTATCATTATCATCACTATCAAAATACTTATCATTCTGCGTTACCAAAGAATTCAATCCACGTCCCTAGGTCAAAATTCTCGCATTCATCCAACAACCATCTTCATGGGATAAATTAGAATGGGATTTATCGGAACTGTCATGATCGCTCGATGGCCCATCGTTGAGAAATTTGTTGCTATCACGTCCTCCTCTCTTAGTGCGCCCAACTTGATCAAGCTCAAGCTTTGATTGCCGCAGCGGAGTTGGTGGGATGTGTAGCAGCCTAGCGGTAGAAAGTGCTTCAAACATTGACTTCGAAGGAATTAAAGGTGCCTAAAACCGGGAGAGATGGCTCAGAACAGCAACTGATGTCACTGCAGTCCCTCTGAGTGGGAGGTCCTAAGTGCGAATCCGACGGTGGCAGGATTTTCGACACGCGCTTGTCAACTAGGTCGAATTCAATCGCTGTCTGGAGGAAAATTCTAGCGGCCGGTTGCTCTGATCGGTAGTTTTCCGTAGTTTCTCCTATCCAACACCAGGCGAATGCCGGAGCAGTACCCTAACAAACGGGCCACGGACCGCGCTAGATCGTTTCTACCTCTTCCTTGTCCTATCGTCACCCACTTACACTAACATGCACTACACTCCCACGCATACTGGGAGATCCGTCGGGAACTTAGAGTTTGTTCTGATTGGTGCGGTATCTGATGGGAGATACCTGGTCGGGGAAAACCTCGCTAGCCGACGGACGGTCGGCGCCGGATCTCGCCAAATAGCGGGGGAAGACCACCGATAACTCGCGAACAAAACACGCACTACACGTACGGGATTAATGGCCATTGTAGTTAACGCACCTGGAATCACTAACAGTCAATCAAGGTGCCTAAAGAAACAGGAAGCTCAATTCAAATATTTGTAATAGATTTACTGTTAAAAGTGTAGACTGTCAGAATGTCACACCCAATAGTCAAAGACATGCAGCTCCAAGAATTCAACAAAGTGGAACCATAAACGAATGGTACTGGTGGATCGTGATCGCCAATTGAAGACTTTAGAAAAAGTACCTAAAATGACAGTTTTTTCTTACAAAACCAAAGGATAACAAGTGTTCGAAGATTCAAGAAACGATTAGTTGTTACCACAGAAAAATATCGTCTGGTTTCTCGAAGCGAAGTGTTAACGTACTCATCCGGACGCGAGTCGAAGGTGTAATACACAAGGCTGTAACAGCTAATGTTCATCTTTTTCAGCAGCTCAACTCAACTTGTTCAACAGCTAATGATATTAAATTTATGAAGAACGTATGGCCATAAAACTATTTACCAAAAATAAAACAATTAGGTAGAAAGTCGCTTCCTCTACCATTCCAATAACAAATTTCGTACCCTCTATACCGAATAAATTCTATACTTATATTTTGAAAACATATTAATTATTAATTAACAATAAATTAATATTTTTCAGGAATATAAAGAATGTAATACAGAAAAATTTCGCTGCTTCAATAAAAAATAAGGGAATGATAAAAATTCCAAGTTTTTCTTGAATGCTTTTCTTGAAAAAGCATTTCAACTGTACAGTTTACAATAGCTGCAACGTTTACTCTCTTTGACAGGAAAAAAAAATATTTTCAATATACACAATAACGCACTACATAAAATTTTCTCGAAAATTTTCTCATCTAACATGTATTTTAACAAATATTGTTTAGCATGGCTTTCTGAATAGCAAATAAGTTAAACTTTTTTCTATCCCTAAGCAAAAATCAGGATTCAATAATGGAGTGAATTGTATTACATTAAGTGACAATTGTATTAAAAGGTCCCACACTCAAAAACTACTACGGGGCTCCCGCAGGATTAAGCCGGCTTTCCTTGTTAATATTTTGTAGATAACTGGAAAGTACATTAAATGTTCAAACATTACCGTTATTTCGTTAAACCCATTTAATATATACCAACAAACTCTCCCAGCAAGGAGTTAAAATGTAGAAGTTTTCAATTTAATGTGCTTTACTGTTAATGTGCAGCATCGTGAAGTAACTTAAATACATCGAGAGAACGCAAACAAACACAATTATTGTACACTTACCAGAAGTCTCAGTCTCAGGAGGGGAAAGTGTGAGTGATTTTGCGGATCAAATAAAAACATGTTTTTATATAGTTCCTAGTAGCATAGTTTTATAGTTTCGGAGTAGTCTTTACAATTTTCATGTTTACGTAAGATGTTACATCTCTCAACAATAAATAACAAATGAGAAATAAGATTAACTACTCGATTTTAAGAACCCTTTAATTTTATAAAATTTATTATTTATAATTGCCAAACAAGATCTCCTTAAATTAAATGCTTTTGTTGTTATTGTTTTCAATGTTCTCTTGATTTTTTGTCTACCGCCATTTCGGTTTTCATTATCGAGGTTTAGGCCTAATTTACGTTCTATCATTACGTCCACGAACTTATCCCTATAACATTTGTTCAACTAACTACCAAAAAGTCAGTGTTAAAAACTATGTTACGTGGATATGCCCAACAGTCAACGCCAACTAGTCTGATCTAGTATATTCTTGTAATAATTGTATTACACATTCATGTATTTAAAGAAAAAAATATCTTCGTCTTAATATCTCTGCTGTTTATATAACTATTTTCGATGTAAATTACATAATGTTATCACAAGTTTATTATATCAAGTTTAATGTTTGTATACACAAGTTGCATTATTTATTTTCCTTAATCATGTTGTGCCTTAACATTCCCAAATATTTGGTCCTTTAAGACGAAACATTTAAGTAGACTATTCACACTTATATATCCACTCTGTTTATAATAGTTCAGTGACAAAGAAAAATCTCAGTGCGAAACATTCGTGGTTTGTAAATACTTTATGCTTATTTGCTATCTCAGTAAATTACTATATTCTTTCATTTATAAAAGATCGTTATAAAATTCAATATACATTCCTCGAAACCCTTCATACCTTGTACAACAATCGCATCCAGTCACATACTATCCAACGAGACAGCAAAACCAAATCGTTATTTTAAGGGTGCTTCGCTCTGCGTCGGGGAACAAATATGTGCTCTCACCAACGGAGGAGCAGTAGGCAAGTTAATTAGACTGCATTTACACTAATTAATTCCGCCAATACAACGGGGGAATCGAAAGCTAATATTGTTTCACTCCAAGATAAGCGAGAATTAATAAATAATGGAATTAAATCGACGCTAATTAGAGCGGTGGCAGAGTCTTCCGGTCTTGTACATGTAAGAGGACAAATTAACAACCATTGTGTGCCTGTCCAGTATCAAATTCTCGCATATAATCCCTACCCACACCCATGTGCTAATACTTCAGGCACTAAAATTGAATAGCTACCTCCTTCCACGGTGACTGGGAATATCGTTATTGAGGCGAAAACTTATTAGAGCGGTTGGGGTTCTTTCCACCAACGCTGGAGTCGCTAATATTGTTTAGAGTGGTAGGTCAAACGCATCATGTGTATAAACGAAAGAATTGATTGATTGATTAATGAATCCGTGGGCGTCAACCGCTATGACCATTGGTCCCGTGTAATGCATTACATTATAATGCCTGTTTTTAATGGGAAGTGATCTTTCTCCGCTGGCTAGCGAGATCCGGCGTGGACCTAGGTCGGCTTCCCACCAGCGGGCACGGCCCCAGCCGGGACAAGCTTTAATCTCCCGACCGGTCTCCCGACAAGTGGGGTAGTGTAGAGAATTTGAGTATGGGTGTAAGAAAGGGGTGAGGATAGAACAAGGAAGAAAAGATCGCGCGCGGTCCGTGGCCGGTTTGTTGGGGTACTGCTACGGCATTCTCCCGGTGTTGATCGGAGAAACTACAGAAAACTACCGATCAGAGCAGCTGACTGCGAGAATTCTCATCTAGGCAGCGACTGAATTCGACCTAGCTAAGTAGCCAGTGTCGAAAATCCTGTCTTCGACGGGCCTCCGACCCTATGTCCTCCCGGTCAGAGGCACTGCAGTGACATCAGGTGATTCCCTAAGCCATCTAAGCTGGTAAAATGAAGGCGTGATACGTGCTAACAAAGCATGCAGCAAGTATTTCCGAGAGAGTAAACAAAAATTGTAGACCCAGGGGATCTAGGATCAAACCTCGACAATGAATTTTCAACGTCTTAATGAGATTTGTGGAGACCGGCAACTGTCCTTGTTCGTGTCCGTGCTTGTTGTTCCCGTCCAGGGGTGCTAGTCGATTAATAACGAGCCACGGACGGCACACAATTCACTTCTTCCACAACAGCGCCCCCCCCCCCCCAACCCCCTATTGCTGACGTTGGGCTGATCCTCTGTCCCCGAAAGGTTCATCCCATATGATTCCGAAAGACGCAGCAGAATGATAAGGAAAGGATGTAAGGGTAAGGTTAGAAATGGCTCTAGTACCATCAGAAAAAAAGAGAAGTAAAGAAGAGAAGACGAAGAGGAAATAAGACAGAAGAGAATAAGAAAAGAAATAGAAACGAAGAAAAAAATAACAAATTAAGAAGACGACGGCGACGACAAATGATTGAGATTTCTTCGATAGGAAACCAAGGAACTTCGTTACTTCACCGTGGACTGCTTTTTCTGTACATCGAGAACCTAAAGTGTTGGCGACAGATACTGACAGTTCAGACAGCTCAAGCAACAGCTCAGCAATACAGACAGCTCACAGACAGATACTGGCGAAATATTTTACAGTATGACATTTAATATCAATACAATCATAGCTTGTGATTTCAAAAGAGTGTTACGTATTTCAGTTGTATATCAGTTGATTGTTTCATGTTTGTATTTTTTCCTGACTTAAAAACAATTTATTGGTATATCAGTTCATAATACTTGCGAATCCCCTTTAAAAAAAATATTCCTCCTTTAAACAAAATAAAACCCCATATTTCATAACTTACATTATTTTGTGGAAAATATTGTGATAATTTGAACTACATAAGATCAACCACTTGTCCATTGTATAATTCTCTTAACGTAATTTAATGAGGTACTTTACATTCTAATTTTTATATTGAAACAAAGAATCGATCATGAACTTAATTTTACGACCATGAAGTAACCGAATGTCGAATAGAATGGCTGAAAATATAAGAGAAGTTTTCTAATAATTATTAACCGCTGACAAGTCCGTAATGTAAATTGTAATATTACAGAAAATTATCAGATATTTCTTTCACGTTTTATCTTTAATAATATTAAAAAATACATAATTCCAAAACTTTTGAAGCGGATGTTAGGTGTTTTTCATTTCAACCTTTTTGTGTCCCAATCTGCATTCTAATAACAATATAATAATATTATTTACCTTGGCAGTTGATAACATGGTGATGTATTAAAAAAATAAATTATTACCCACCAAATATCTTCTGTTTTATAATGTGTTGACTCTCCCTGTTCTACTATAAGGATGAAAAACTGGGGTTCGAAAGCAACAAATTGTTAAAGAAACTTGAATGAGAAGAAATGAGATTTCTGAGTAGTTATACTACTAGGGCTGTACATTAATATATAAAAACGAAGTGAATAAATGAGATAGGAATTAAGGTGAACTGAAATAGTATATTGCAAAATAGAACAGTACAAAAGGCAATAGATGGAACATATGGAAGAAATGCCGCAAGGCAGATATGGAATGAAAGCTCTACAATGTAAACCAGGAGAAAAGAGAAAGATTAAAAGGCAGAAAACGAGATTCATTGAGGCTGAAATAGGACATCTTGGAAAACGTATAATGAAGATGTCGATGATAATGATGACGTGAAAATGTCAGTCAAATTGTGATGTCTCAAATGGAACGGTCAACTGTCAGAATAATCAAGAGTTAGAACCAACGCGAGGTAGAAAGGTTATCGTCCTTTGATTGTTGAAGACAACAGAACATTATCGCAATTGATCTCCTTCATATCATTGTTATATACATTACAATTTACCAATGGGTAATTTCCTATGAAGTCGTGATCAGAGATCTCAAGTACTGAATTTCTATTCACCTTGTCTTGGATATGTCCTCAAAAAGAATAAGAACAGCGTTTTGTATTTTAATACTTTCTTAAGTACTTGTTGCTTGATTTGTCAGGAAGTATTCATAATTACTTGTAAGATTTTTTATTATATTGGAATATTCATCTTTCATCATTTAATCATCGTTACGACCAAAATAAGAGCGGTTAGGGTTGCAGTTCGGATGATTTGAATTGGATGGTGGAAGCTAGAGTTGGGAAGTAGTTGGAGAAAGAAGGTCTTAAGGTGATATGACGCCCCGTTTTCAACATATGAACAATAGTAACGTTTGTTACTGCATAATGACTGTCGCGGTTGCATGCACGCATAATTATCATTTGCGGGTTCATACTGTTTGATGAACCTCTGTCGAATATTGAAGGGAAGTTAATTTCAGATTCTGAAGTAGATATTTACGGATTTTATGTCCATGAATTTTTATAAATCGTACAAAACCGGTATCTTTCCTTAGTGCATTGTAAATATAAAGGACGCTGGTGTTTGATTCCAAGATTATGTGCATAAGCACAAATGTATTATGTTGTCATATCATTCGGGGACTTTGCATAGACCCAAAATTCTACGTGAACGTCAAGGTCTAATGCGGATGCGCAGGACTTGGTAAATATATGGTAAGCAAATGCATATGCAATATGCAACACATCTGCAAATGGTTATACAATTTTGTGAGTGAACGCTTTGTAAATCCATTTTATAGGGTTGTGGTGTTTGTGTTGCGACTCTCCCAATCTTAGCTAGAAAATTCTGTCTGAAGAGGAATTTAGTGTTCCATGGTTATTGGTTCTGCTTGAACGACTGCTTCAATGTGTTTGCGTTGTAATGTGTTGCGATGTGGTATGTTTCGCCATTGCAATACTAGCGCGAGACCGCTGCGGTGGTAATGTTCTGCATTGGACGCCACGGGGTCCGTGCAACATTGAATGCACGAAATGTTATGCCGGGGTGGATTTTGCGTAAGTAATCACTTCTGTATAAAAATACTTGTTTGCAGCCAACAGATTCCTATGCGTTGCATATGGGAATGTTGGGCTAAACAATGTTACTGAAAACAGCCCAAATTGATATTCAATTTGCTGCAGAATCGTGGACATTTATTTCATATCGACCCATTGGATTCACTTCATTAGGATTCAGTTCAATTTAATCGATTCTATCAAACACGTTAGTTCCAACCATGCTAACGTTGTGGGAAGGTTTAGATACTTTTTTCTCGGTGTACCTATGTCAGTACAAATGCATTCAGCTCGCAGGTTGTGTGTAACAAACCATGTCTATCTGTTGGAGCACTGCAAAATGGTTGTAAGTTCTGTCTGCGGCACCGTGTCTACATGCGTGAATGAGAATTTAACAATGCCGCAGTGGTGTTGACAAGGGTGGCTAATATTTTTATCTGTGTGAGAATGACTGAACGAATCTAGCTCACTATTTCTGTGTTGCCGACCGATTAACCTACGTGAGCATCTCGTTTTCCCAAAATGTTTGGGGACTGGCGAGCTAATCCACCTGTGTAAAGGCCCTTTTACACGGTACAGTACTGGAAACATAAATTGATCGCGGCCGTCTGCGGCTAAGTTCAGCTTTTGCACGGCTTGGACAGCCCTTGTCATGACGAAACGTCGCAGGCGGAGCCTCACAAACCATCGTAGCCAATCTCAACGCAGGGGGGAGTGCCCTAACAAAATTACGTCGTACAAAATGGCGGGCGCCGCCAGTTCAGATGTGGAAGTATTTTCAAATGAAAAATACATGAAAGAAACACTTCAATGAACATGAAAGTAAATTCATTGAAATATATATGAACTCATAGCACTTAACCACTGTTAACACAATTCTTTTTTAAGAAATTACATTGATGTCAGATAAAATAACACTAATTTTAGAACAGTTACGTTCTTATAGATATTTAAATTCCAATATTCTTGTCCAACCGCAATTTATGAACTTTATCAAATGACCAGTTTACTACAGAATCTTGCGATAAGAAAAACGATTATAATTGCATATTTTCAATTGTTCATATGTATATTACATTTGCAAAAATGCAAAATACTGTCTTTCTCGAATCGTTAGGACTTCTAGGGAACCATTTTAATAAGGGAAAGTAAAATTCAAAGACCAGCTGTATATTTATCATTAAAGTAACAATTAAACTAGATATTAAGCAATTAATTTGCATCTCATGTCAAAATTGTTATTTTGCTATCATCAAATCAGGGGCAATTTGGGGACAATCCCCGGCAGGAATAGCGCACATTTCGGAATTGTTTATAAAATTGTTAATTGTTGCAAAATTGTTAATTCGCAGTTTTTGGTTCTGGGACATCAGAAAACCCTTCCCACTTTAGAATTGCAGAAATTGGAAATTGTTTATAATTTTACAAATTTTGCAATTCTGTTTTATTCTCTCATCTCATTTCCCTTTACACAAGATGCAAAATTCCGCAATCTAACCGGAGCTATCGCCTTTCGTTTTCGAGATATGCAATTGTTTATAGGATCTTAGCGTCTGATGACAACCCTCAGTTGTTTCCAACCCCCAATGCATTCGATCTTGGCTGTCAAGTATAAAATTCAAATAGTTTTGCAGTGTCTTGCTTTCTGCTGATTAAATTGTATTAACGATTTGTGACTTACGACAAATCGGTGGAAATTGTTGCTCATAAGCGGTTTTTTAACTTTCGATTCTTCATGTATCGTTGACACACGTTTTATTATAAATAAATTCTCTGGCAAATTTCAAAACGCTGAGACGAACTGTTATCCTGCAAATTTGAAGATTTCTTTGTGGTTGAATGCATTCTATTCAGTGGTGCAAAGTGTATGCCAATAAGTTTAACGTCTAGCGAGGAAATTCATTATCAACAAATTATTTTGCAAAATGCTTTTGGACAGAGCGGTGGCATGAGAGATCATTTTCGTATTTATTCCACGAGGCAAGTTTTAGGCAACAGATACATTCTGTGTATTAATTTTAATTTTGGTGAAATTGAATCACATGTGAATTTTCAAATACAACCATACATTTTTTACCTGTAATCAATATATCAATAGAGAAATTCAATGATGTCTCATTTGTTAATAATTTAAAGAGTAATAATGTGGATTTGACACCGGGCTTGAGCAATCCTTAACTCTAAGGCAAGCAACGCTTATCATTGGCTCTTCTAGTAATTCAAGTGGCCTAGCCTCGGAAGATTTCCCCGTTCTCCTCGCCTTAAAAGGCATAAGAGGCGGAGTCTGTAGAAAGTGGCACCAATTCAATAACATTTCCCTCCCCTCGAGAATGCTTCGTTACTCCCTTTTGTAGGAACACGTTCTTGTCGTGTATTAAATTGTGAAAAATAATTTAAATTCAATATAATAAACGAATAAGAATTTCTTTGCATTGTAATGCTACACACATTTAAATATAGAAATAAAACATGCAACTAAACAGTATACACATGTTTTAGGAAGACGAAACTTCTTTCTTATTATAACACTCATTTGTATACTTTTCACAGACAATATTGAGAAGTACACCATCAGTCTGATGATTTGTTCTGTAATAATCGATCTTATACCTAATTGACATGTAATGATAGAAATTTCTAACGTCTGGTATTGGAAATTAAGCATGAGCTCAGTTAATTTTAATGAGAGAGCAATTTTGTGATGAAAATATTTTTTAATGCATATATTCCAAGTCCATATACATCCTTACATTAATTAACGTTGTTTCCATTTCCATTGAAGGCAAGGACATAACATCCCTCACGCGCCTATGTTTTTAAATGACTCTCAGAGAGGTCACTTGCTCTAGTCGCCGTGTTATTGAATTGAACTCTTGAAATATTCTGTTCATACAGTAGTTCCCGAAACACGTAAATTCCAACAGGCGATCTCAAACTTATAGTAGTAGCACCCTACTTTCAAACATTAGTAGATACCGCGGACTGTGAGACCCCACGTCAAGTTCGAAACATACTTCATTGTCGTTCATGAGCATGTGTTAATCTGTCCAACTTTTTTTGTGTCGGAGGGGCTGTGATTCTTGGAGAGATAATAGTGTAGTGGACATGCAAACCACTCTATGCACCTAAGCGAGTTCGTTTCCTAGTGTGGACAAAACGTTTGGGGATTGGAACCCTTTCTGCGGACTTCATGAATTATTATAATACTGCGATACCGAATAATGCGTCCTATTATCATTATAGTTTTAATTCAATTTTTTGTCTTTCATTTTGTTTGAATTTTAATCAGTTTTCTGTTTCTTATATAATTTTGTTAATGTATTTTAGAAATGGGGTTTAACTGATGCCAATGTTATACTTGATTTAAGCTAAATTGCTGTTTCCAAGTACTCGCAGTTCAAGTCACGTCTTATTGCGATCGGTGAGCTGAAGAATACCTGCATTAAGAGTGGACTGACAATATGCCAAGCTTCAGAAAAAAAATTTCCGGATCTCGAAGGGAATATTGATGACTAAAATAAAAGATTGTAAAATGTCGCGATCGTAATAGTTGTGACTGTCAATCAAATAATATCCTAGCTGAATCTATAGCAAGGGCGGTCAATTTTGCCCACATGGGCATTCGTGTTCCTATTTATGCCTCGCGGGTGCTGCCACTCAAAATCGTCGCTGCAGCGGGCAACGAAAGAAATTTGAGCGAGGAAACATTCCTGGGAGGTGGGTAACTTAATTACAAAAGAGAACAATGTTTTCATGAGGTTTTTATTCAATAAAACATAATAACTGTTGTAAAAAGCGCTTATTTATTGGAAAATAGAAAAATTCGTAATGAAAATTTTCTGAGAAATAGAATTATACAGAGTCCCACCAACTGTGGGCCACCTCATAACTTCTAAACGGTTCCCGATATCGAAATGTAGTTTTCGCTTAACAATGCGGAATCATGGGGGAAGTAATGTGCGATAGAGATATAATTCGAAAAATTTTTAGTTTTCGAAAAAATTAATTATCTTTGATTTTTTAAATGGGGCCATATATTTTTTTCACTAGCGATAGATAATCATATATAGACGAATGCATTCATGTAACATACGTTAATATTTTGATAGTATATTGAGTATAAAATTATTCTTTCAGACATATGATTTTGAACTAAATGTACGAGATTTCCTGTTAGCAACCCTTGCCATTGTCGCATTAGGGGAAGATTGCCTTCGCGGCGCCGGCACTTTTGCGAGAACAGGGGAAAGGTCGCGAAGGCCACTTTCCCAAAAGCGACAGTGTCGACGGCTGCAAGAAGAAAAATTGCACGTATAATTTCAAATCTCAAGCCTCATAATATAAATATATAAAAACGGGTTTATAAGTTTATATTATTATCGGTTTATTACATCACTACCAATGCGTGAACTATTTTTTTTATTTCATCGCAAAATATCAAAAAATACTAATACAGCCTTACCAATCCGTTTGAATTCATGTAATTCTGCAATTACAAAGTTAATTGTGAATTAACTTAAATTAATTGAGTAATTTACATTAATTAAATTAAGTTTAAAAAATTAAAGACTATTGAAATATTTTATTGAAGTTTCTCAAGAAAATGTTTCAGTCTATCAGAACGGAGATGGGGAGGTACGCTTTCTCTAATTGTAAATTGGGAGTCAGAAAATAAACGGACGCAGAATATTGCCTGGGACGTGGGAAAATGAATATTACGCAACACTGTCGCTTAATGTCATCATTTGACGACTTTCCTGCTTTCGAAACATCAAAATATTTTAGAAGATAACATTATTATTCAGCTTCATTTGTTAGCATAAAGTACTCGATAAATGGATTAAGACGTACTTTTTTCGTTGGGACTCATCAGGGCTCTAACTTATCGCACGGTAAAGAAGTTATTTCGCTCAATGAAAGTAAGTTAAAATTAATAGTTTTTTTACGAACGTTATTCTGGTGTTTCCATCACCAAACAATTGTAATATCAAAAAACTAGACTATTACCATGCATGCCGCCATTAGTTTTTATTAATGAAAATTTCGAAAAAACGTACTGCTAGCACTTCGGTTAGAACATTATAATATGTAATTTCAGTACATTATCGTTACACTACGCAAAATTGTGTGGAGTGGATAGTTAACGTCAGAAAATAACTCCAGTTACTTGTATTGATATACAGGACTGTTTGGTTAACTGCGCCAGATATACTTTTTTTTTTGTTTTTTGCATTTGTTCATCTTAAGTTAGCCAAACTTATTAGATAATAATATGAAGTTAATATAAGAAACAGTAATACAAATTATTAATTTTCAAGTTTTAGCAAATTTCGTGGGATGCAGAAACGTAGACGAAAAAAGATTCACTTAACTGCAGTATGGGATTAACTGATGCTCTTATTGTGGTGACGCGAATTATTAAGAGCATGCTGAACACAGTTATACGAGTATATTATAAATAGGAGACAGATTTTAATGAAATATCATTTTTACTTTCTTGCATACCTACGTATATACGGAGTGATATACGTAATGTAGAGAAAGTTATGTAATGTTGCGCGAAAAAACGGTGGATTTTCGGCAGAAAAAAATTCATTGCCGGATCCTGATAACGAAAAAGTGGATAAATGCAGTTGCTTAATTAAAAGAAAAAAGTCCTCTAATATGTGATGTAGCCAGAATTCCTATTTTGTTGGTCCTTGATACCGAAAACTAAATTGCAAGCGAAACGCCCGCCGTCTGTCCGTCTGTGAACACTACTAGCGCTTACACCATGCGTAGGATTTTTTTCAAATTGAAGAAACATCTATCTATCTGTAGTTGAAGATTTGTAATTTTGAAAACCATTCTTTAAAACTTGGGGGTTTTTAGATCATGCCCCAAGAACATTCTCGAAATTTTCTCAAAAGTTTTGTTCAAAATGTTTTCTTTAAATTTATTGTAATAACAGAGCAAAATACACTTATAAAGTGACATAGGTTCTATTTTCACGGTTTACAGGATTTTCAAAAATTGCAAAAGTTTGAATTTTTCTAGCGTCTTCTCACAACTGAAAAAATTGCAAATTTTTTTGCGAAAATTGACCAATTGAATAACAAAAAATTAAACTAATGTTAAAACGATAATAATATAGAAGATGTAGCATTACAATACTATGAAAATCGAAAACAGTACACTGATTTTTGGAAGGTTTAGATACCTGTAAATGCCTTTTATCCAAAAGCACAATTTTTTGGAATTGATCACTTTTATCAATAATCCTGCGATATTTAAGAAGCTATTTAAACAGTAAATATAAAAAAATGCCATTACATATTTATGGGCTTTAAGAGTGTAATATAAATATATTGGGGATCCTATTGTATTTTATTTCAATTATCTATGTCCCCGTCTGAAGTTGGGCCTCATGGCAGTTGCATAGGCCAAAGGACGGCCTTGCGAACAACTAGAAAACTCTAGCAGAAACTTCTACGAATCTAATACGAACGATATGTTAGAAAGAATAAAGATATCAAGTTTAGAAATTAAGAATACTCTTCTTATTCCCTTACAAAAGTTCAAAATGTTAGCAACTCTCTGATATTTGGAAACAAAATAAAATCGCCGTTTTTGTAAGCTTAAAAAGTCTTCGTACACACCTGTTGAACAAAACATATTAAGTTATTTAATACTGGGTATGAATTCCATTTCCTTTGATTATTGTCTCTAGTCTTTGCAACATAGATTTCAGCAACGTTGCCGTAGTCGCAGGGTCAATTGAACTTCGGTCTCTCAGACCTCTCATGTTAAATATTTTTTTATTAGACAAACTGTATTTTCTACTTTCAATCCCATAACTGACCACATATGACCTACGGGATCATATGTGATCAGTGAATATTAGGGAATTTAAGACGTGAATGAATTTGCTTTCTTAGTGTTTTAAGGTAGCTATGATCTAGTGGCGCCTCTAGGGTGACCAGATTAGTAGCCAGAGAGGGCACCAAATATAAGAATATTTACCGCTTAAATGTCCGACCTATTTTCATTACTGGACATTTGATTGATGCAAAAGTCTGGTCTAAGGGATCCCAATTCTTTTGTTAATATTCTGTCTTCATAATTCAAGTTTCTGTTGGGTAAATATATTACTTTATTCATGTTAAAAATGGATGACAATATTCATATTGTTTTGTGAAATTTTTAATTTAAAACACGTTTACGAATTCTCGTACAGATCAAAATACAACCAATTTCGCACAGAAGCATTGAGGAACAAATTTTTTAAAATACGTGCTAACATACGTTCCTAACGTGTTTGCAAATGTCAAAATTCAGGCAGACACATGGCGCGGTCGCACATGATTTGTGACCGACGAGTGCAATAAGCTCACATAATTCTCTCTCACTTTCTTCCCTACAATGAAGAAACCATCCTCGTGTTAGAGCCAAGCGGCGGCCACAGGCCTCCTGTGTCCAATGCCCTGTTGCCAAATCCTGAGCTGTTGCCACTTGCTCGGTTATCGCTTCCCAGCTAGGATAACACAAATTACACTGCTGGCTTGAATAGCCGTTACAGCTTTCTTTCGGAAAATGAGGGTTTCAGTGCAGCTGGTAATTAGTCGATTCTCAAAAATATTTAATTGAAGAAAGCACCTACCATTGACGCAGTTATTCACTTTCTATTCATCTGACTAACAATACAAACAATAAAAAAACGGTCTTATTTTCTTGTTTTATTGGTAACGGTTACGTAATATATTACAACTTTTATACTACTAACACTTCATTCTTCTAATAAACCTTAAGGGAATGACAGAGACACGGCTGAGAGACAAAAAAATATATAATTATTGAAAAGCAAAACGATATATAAAATTCCACGTCTACAACTGATTTCAAAGTCATTTGTCAGATACATACTCTAATGTACAGAATAAAAAATGAGTAGTGCAGGCTAGGATTTGAACCCGAGATCTTCAGCACAAGAAGAAGCCACCCAACCAAATACGCTACGATATTGTCCTTGGGCAGGTCACTGCTGTAGTGTTTTGAATATTACAATGTTCTTGATGCCAGAAAATTCTTTCGAAAAATCGCAAAAGCTACTGTTTATTTCCGACAAAATTCTAAATAAAACGTATTTTAAAATTTAATATTTAAAACGATTGCACTTGGAAATAAATCTCCAGCATGTGTATTGGTGGTGTTCGAAAACATATATATATTGTCACTATATAACTCAAACTTTTGCGAAAAACACTCATATTTTAAGAAACGTGGACATGAGATGATTTGAAAGAGTAATAATGAAGAGCAGATTACATTAAGAAAGAAATATGTATAATTATCTTTCGTCTAACGCAGTGTATTCTTCAGACAACGTTCACAGAAGTAACGAATAGTACACAGAGAACTGCCAGAATAGCGAACATTCGTTTCGGTATATTTTTCAGTTTTAGAGGAATATCATTTTGTCACTCAATAGATCTTCATTGTATTAATTGTAATAATTAATTAATTGTATTGTAATAATTTTTTCAAATATACAATTTGTCCGATTTGTTACACACGAGGAAGCTTTAAGTTAAATTTACTATGCGCACGAATAATATGAAACAATTCAATATTTGTAATATTGAAAAATTAAAACTTTGTATGAAAAAAGACTTACAATGTTTTTAAGTACACGTTGCAAAGGTTGCGATAGCTCAGTGGCATCGTTACAGTTTTCCCTGTAACGTTACTGACCGCGAGGCCCTAGAGTTCGAGTTCCGACGTTGGCGGATGTTCGACTGTGGTTACATGTGTAGGTCGAAAAACTTTGGAGCCGTTTTTAAGAAAAGTTTGAAAATGCTTCCCAGGGACTTCAACTAAATTACCCCAAAATTTAAAGAATTATTTTCAAAATCGCAGGGCCTCGATTCGGGCCAGATCGTTAATGGAAAATTAGTTTTGACAAAAATTCTACGAATAGTTTACACACTAGTGTTCACAGAGAAACAGACAGACAGACCAGGGGACACATGAACGGAGAGACGGACGTTTTGATATAATAACAACACTCTCTTGGCAACTTAAGTCCCCAAAACGTGTAATTCCATTAAATTCTCGACATCGATTTACTGCAACATTACATACATACCTCTCTAAATATTACTTTTGTTACTCCGTATGTTTACGAGGAAGTAAAAATAAATATATAAATAAATACACTTTCACACACCACACCGTAGGTTACCCGCAAAAAAGAATAATTACAGAGCCCGAATTCCTGCCCGTGAGAATGCAGTTCTAATGTTATTACATAAACAGGGGGTCCCACCAACTATGGACCACCCCCACAACTTCTAAACGGTTCAGGATATCGAAATAAAGTGTTTGCTGAATAATGAGGAATCATGGGGCAAGTAACGAGCCGTATAGAAATTATCTATAATATTTTTAATTTTCGAGAAATATAATCATCTTCGATTTTTAAATGGAACTATATATTTTTATCACCAGCAATGGATAGACCATGAAAAGAGGATTAAAATGATGTATCATTTGCTAATATTTTGATAGTAACTTGAGTATAAAATTAGGCTTTCTGACACGTGATTTTGAATTAAACGGGTAATCGTGTAGCAGATCTTGCAACTCTCGCTTTTAGGGAAGGTGGCCATCACGACGTCTAGACTGTTGCGTCTTGACTGAGAGGGGTGGCAGTGGGGGATAAGAGGCATAACTACAGTAATTCTTAGTGATGGCACAGACATCACACTAAGAAATACCAATTTTGACAATCAGAATGGGAGACATTTTCCATTTATTTATTTTGATTTAACTTGCCTTCTACTAAAATTTCAAAACATTGATCGTTCCAAAGAACGATATAAAAAAATGGTAGCATAAAGATGTTAATAATAATAAATATCATTTTCAAACTGAATAAGAAGCCAACCACCGTCTCTTCGTTGGTAAATGTCATTTTTAATTAAAATGATCACTCGTCCACTTTGCAACCATACGACTGCTGTTCTTAAATGGAAAAGAAAACTATACACTTCCGCCTTCTGCATTTTCAAGTTTGAGGCAGCACTTGGCGCTATGAAATGAGAAACTCACTAATCAGAATGAACAGTAGCGAATGCAGATATGCATTTTTGTTAAAGTGTGGTAGTTACACTAATAGAACTGTCAAGAGTATTTCAAGTTTTTTATTACTTTGTTCTTCTGGTAGTACGTGTTTAAATAGGAAGTTAAGTTACTGTGAATAATAAGAGAAAATGTCTACCATCTATTATTTGATGAATTAATCAAGATATTACAACGAAAATCTTTAAGAATTCATTCGCCTCCCATATATTAAAGTGATAGTTTGTTTCTGCACTGAGTTCGAGTTCGGTAAATTTAGAAATGACCTTTATAATTATTATTATTATTGTTATTATTATTATTATTATTATTATTATTATTATTAATTTTATTATTATTATCGTTTTTGCTACAATATTTTTATTTCGTTTTTTTCGATTATCGTTGATTTGGAATTTCAGAAGAAGGAAAGTTCAACTCAGATGAACAACTGGGAAAAAATTCTCATTCAGATCGTTAAAATTGATGTTTGTTCATATGTTTTTCATGTCAAGATCATGAATTGCTGCAATTACACCTTCATCCTACACGGTCATCTCTCTTACACTCCTCTCTTCACAAAACAGTATCAACGTCGCGAAGGCCACCTTCCAAAAACGGCGACTGTTGCAAAGGCTACCCGTTTACTTGAAAATCTGATGCCAAAAAATCTAATTTTATACTCAAATTACTCTTAAAATACTAACATATGATAAATCATTTTATTCCAATATTCATGATGATAACATTGCTGATGAAAAAATATATAGTTCAATTTAAAAAATCAAAGATGATTAAATTTCTCGAAAACTAAAACTATTATAGAGAATTTCTCTACCAGCCTGTTACCTGCCCCAAGATTTTGCATTGTTCAGCGAAAACTGCAACTCGATACCCTGAACCGTTTAGAAGTTATGGGGGTGGTCCATATTTGCTGGGACACCCGGTATCATATAAACATTAGAAACCCTATGTAACTTGATCGATGATAAATGAAAGCGATTGCTGTATACTAAGCGAATGAATAGGGATGACTAAATACGTCTCGTAGTGGAAACCTCGAAATGTTTACTTTTCATAGCGTCAACTTCGGGTAGCTATATTTTCTTAATTAAACCCCAAAATATCCAAGCAATTATTTCAAATTAAATAAAATTACAATTTTATTGACAATAATACTAACCTGATATGACTTTCTACAAACAATTATAAGGAGATGTGAACTTCTTCATCCTAAATCGTTACTTTTAATTTTAACGATTATGTTAATGTTTGCTACTCAGAGACACGGAGCATGCTCCAAAGAACACAATAAGTAAACGAAATTGAGGATATTATGATTATTATGTCGTAGTAGCTTCATTGTTGAAATGACGACTGATTCTTTCATATGAGATTTTCTGTGTTTCATGAAGATGACCTCGGTGTATACGTATTTCGAAGACGTGTAAACTTCCATGATTTTGACGCGATAAGCGATGACCTCAAACAATCCACTTCGATTCAGAGGGTAGTGTCAAAAATCATTGGCGTGTTAGTGTCGAATGGAAAAGAATGCGTCTAGGAATTGTTCTGAACTTCGAATAATTGAATTTTAAAACATGTTTATTTGCAAACTTTGCACCTTCATTGAAATTTACTTAACTGCATACGTAAGTTCACATTCCTTCAATTACACATGTCCATAAATAAACATATGTCATTACAATATTATAATAGTATTATTACTTTTTCGCATATTCCATACTGATGCGATATGCTTCGAAAGGCAGCAGACTTACTGGTTAGAATGAAATTTTGAATGTTATAACAATGTATTTCGTATTTGGAACGTGTGAATACTAAGGAGCTGGAAGCTTTAATGTCAATATTTATACGTCAAGACAATTAATGCAAAATTATTGTTTTCTTGTATATTTAATTTGAAAAATTTTCCACAATTTTATATGTAAAGAATTGGCTTCCTAAGAAGGTGGATAAAGGCTTTCTCGAGGGAAAGCGAGTGTTACGATTTATACTTACAAACTCAGCCTACTTCGCCTTGAAGCGTGTGGAGGAAGGACGCAATTTTCACCGGGAGGTATTTCTGAAAGCCAATTGATGACTCTTTCTTGCTTCCAAGTTGAAGATTGTTCGATAGCCGACTCGAGTAGTATTTTAAAATTTATGCTGCAATTGTTAAACAAATGGAACTTAAAGTATTTAGAATAAAATGAAAAATTAAGGAGCTGAAAACCAGGAATATCTAACCAGCAACAATTTTCGTGGCAATTAATGCAAGCGTTGTGGAAGCTTGTCCCCTCCACCCCGTTAGGAACTTCAAATGTATTTGCCGGAGAAACTAAGCAAACCGTTGCAAAACGGCTTATAGAAAAGCTTAACGTGGGAACTGCCAAAAAAATAGTTGCCATGACATGCTAATTTCTTATAAACACTTACGTATCTCGAAAACGAAAGGAAGCGCTAATCAGATTGCGGAATTTTACATCTCGTTTTAAGGCAATTTTAAAAAAGCAATACGTTTTTTTGTAAAATTTAAAAATTTATAAACAACTTCCAAATTTTGCAATTCTAAAGTGGGAAGGGTTTTCTGATGTCCCAGAACCAAAAACTGCGAATTAACAATTTTGCAACAATTAACAATTTTATAAACAATTCCGAAATGTGCGCTATTCCTTCCGGGGAGTGTCCCCAAATTGTCCCTGATTTGATGATAGTAAAATAACAATTTTGACATGAGATGCAAATTAATTGCTTAATATCTAGTTTAATTGTTACTTTAATGATAAATATACAGCTGGTCTTTGAATTTTTACTTTCTTTTATTGAAATGGTTCCCTAGAAGTCCTAACGATTCGAGAAAGACAGTATTTTGCATTTTTGCAAATGTTATATACATATGAACAATTGAAAATATGCAATTATAATCGTTTTTCTTATCGCAAAATTCTGTAGTAAACTGGTCATTTGATAAAGTTCATAAATTGCGTTTGGACAAGAATATTGGAATTTAAATATCTATAAGAACGTAACTGTTCTAAAATTAGTGTTATTTTATCTGACATCAATGCAATTTCTTAAAAAAGAATTGTGTTAACAGTGATTAAGTGCTAT